>JAFFST010051515.1:91100-101812 GCA_022414735.1 Noturus placidus | reverse complement strand
TCCGGAAAGAGTTTGTTGCACTGAAAGTAAAGGGGCTGAATAATTTTGCTCTCCCAATTTTTCAGTTTTTTATTTGTTGAAAAAGTTTGAAATATCCAATAAATTTGGTTCCACTTCATGATTGTGTCCCACCTGTTGTTGATTCTTCACAAAAAAATTACAGTTTTATATCTTTATGTTTGAGGCCTGAAATGTGGCAAAAGGTCGAACAGTTCAAGGGGGCCAAATACTTTCGCAAGGCACTGTAAATTAGCAACATTGCTCTTTAAAGAAGAAAACGCCGGACACAAAAGACATCTTATGAGCACTCGCATGTAAAAAAAAAAAATTAAAAATTAAGAAAAAACTAGTATTTAGCTAATAAAGCATTTCTGGTTCTTAAATGGGTTTTGCGAGAGGAACTAGTGGGAGTGGAACCAGGGGCCGGCGTGAGTGTGTGTGTGTGAATGAGAAAGCTCTCCCGTGGTTTGAGTGCTATAGAGTGCAGTCTTCCTGATGCCTGTCACTGGCTCAGCTCTTCACACAGCCCTACTCTGCTGAAGTGTGTGAAGTGTTTCCCCCGAGAGGCCCGACTCCAACACTGCATTTACAAGATACACAGTGAGACCGCGTTTAATTGTTTGTGCTGAATTTAACTAAATCCCTTTGACGTGAAAACTTAATGGTAAGAGCTTGCCGGAAGTCACTACTAATGTTAGTAGATGAATGCTAATCTCTGAGCAGAGCAAGGCTGAGTGTACAGGAACACTCACACCTCCTTTATATTCCTTTTTAGATAAGGAAGAAAGATTTCATGAGTAATTATGTATGAGTTTAGTACAAAGCCTTATGAAGGGCTCTGAACAGAAAAAGTACATAATTACCCGAACTAAAGTCACACTTTGGTTTTATATTTGAGCTACAAAGAGGAATTAAATGCAATGCCATTCAAGGCCTGTACTGAATACATAAATACAACATTATTAATGAATTGATTCATTCAATTAATTAATTACTTTCTTACAGCTGAAAGCCACATGATATTCTATTCTTTACTACACAAACCATTATTAGCTTTTTAGGACGTTGTAGGCGCATTATTTCAGAAATGTCCCTCTCTGAATTGTTTATAAATAAAATATGAACACTTACTTATAGTGAGCTTAAAGCATAGCAGCTGAGTACTCGGTCGGCTTATCCGTCAAACAATGGGCACATTTTCTTTACAGGAGAGCGTGTGAGATTAAACAAAAATTTGCCATTATTTTAATTGCGGCACTAAAAAAAATTGTAAGCAATATAATTTTTGTTAAATAATAGCATGTGTTGGATCAAGTGCTATTCTATAAGCTGAGAAATAATGGAAGTGGAGCTGAAAGGGAAGTTACTTACTAGGCAATAACTTAACCGATAACCAAAGCCTGCCATTCAACTGTGTGCCAAAATCACACTGAATGTTTTAGACCTCTTTAGGCAGACTAAATGTAATTCCTGCTGAGTTTGTTAAATTGGCTCCTTAGCTGATATAAGGCAAGGTTAGAAAGCAGGTTTAAATAAACATTTCTGTGTAAATAAAGTTTTCTTGAAGTACATATGTCAAAGAATATTATTAAGAGAAAAACAAAATAAATTTGTCTTTGTTTTTGTTTCCAGAATCCAGCCACAGCGATATCTGATGGGTTTTCCCAGACCGCCAGACATTTAATAGTATAGCTGCTTTACAAATGCATTCTTAGTTATCATGTTACAGGAACGTATCCTTTTATTTTACGTAAGACTCAGAATGGATGGGCCAATAATCACCCGGATGTAACTATGAAGCACATGAGTGCATATGAGGAATAAGTAGGGGAATAATTAGTATGATGACTGATGGACCGCAGCCATTTAGACACACTTCTGTTCATACGTGCATGAATTAGAGAACGCTTCCTGGGCATTTACTCTAGATATTCTGCAGCTATTTTAATGTCTTCCATTTGAAGTAAGTTTTACAGCTTTTTTTTCCCCTCCTCTTATTTAATCCTTTTAGCTTTAGTGAGAGTTACCTTACTGATAACATTGAATAATAATGAACATTTTAAAATGACAAAGGGGAAAATGTACTAAAAATTATTCCTTTAAAAGAAAGGCTAATGGAACACCACAGTCAGCAGTCAGAGGCAAAGTGTCACATAATAGAATCTTACAGAAATGTTCAATGAGAACACCAATGTGTTGTTCTTTCTTTCGTTAGTGCTCCCTTTCTAGCATGCTGGCTATTGGGATGTGTTTGAACTAAGGTAAGAAAGTCTGTCTTGTGTTATTCTCAAGAACAGTGTCATTTCTCTTAATTTAGACTTCCTGTAAAAGAACTATGGTGATGAGAAAAAACTTCACTTGAACGATGCCTTATACTTTCCTTAGATCAGACTTAATTCTTTGAGAACATTGAAAACAGCATTATTTTCACCCTTTACTAAAATGAGCAAATATGAGCATATAAATGTGACAATAAGTGCTATTTTAAGTCCAAACATAATATAGTATAGTATGGTATAGTATAGTTTTATTTCGACACATTTTCTAAGTAAAAATGTAACAAACTACATTCTTTAATTTTTACCATTATAATACATTAGTTCACTAATAATAAATAAAGCAAGATTCAAACATTTTACCTTCACGTTTTCCTTACACCTCCGGGGGTTTGAATGTTCGAATCCCGGCTCCGCCCTGTGTGCATGGAGTATGTGTGTTTTCCCCGTGCTTCAGGGGTTTCCTCTGGGTACTACAGTTTCCTATCCCAGTCCAAAGACATGCGCTGTAGGTTGATTGGCACTTTCAAATTGTCTGTAGTGTGTAAATGAGTGTGTGATTGTGCCCCTGCGATGGGTTGGCACCCTGTCCAGGGTGTTCCCCTTGTGCCTCAAGTTCCATCAGATAGGTTCCAGGCTCCCCGGTCCCTTGTGTAGGTTAAGCGGTATGGAAAATGGATGGATGGAAATAGTGGGGTGTAATGCAGTGGCACTGTTTAGTGCTCCAAATATCCAGATCTGTGTTTGGATTTTTGAATGTTTTTTCAATTATATATATATAATTATTAAAAAAAAAAAAAAAAAAAAAAAAACCGGTAGAATTAACACCATCAGCACTGTATGTGAATCCTGGTTCTGACAGCTTGTCAACCTCAGCAGCATCACTGGATTTACAATTATACACATAATTAGTTTGAACTAGACATGTACAAGACATTTTTTCCCCCCGATAATTCCATTTATGCTGTTATTACAATTTGTACCAGCCCACTATATATTCAAAAAAAAAAATTTGTTGGTTCTATCTCCCAAAATATAAACAAAGTAGTAGCCTAATTGAAATCATTGTCACCATGACCAAGGCCTGACATGGCTGTTCTTTGTCCTGCGAGCTTCATATCTTGCCTGTTTGAAAGTAACTACCTTCCACTCATGCAACTTTTTTTGTGGTGTCTTGTGGGATCCCAGTATTGATGTACACCTCTAATCTCAACCAGATGCCAGATTTGTATTTGTATCCATTTAGAACACATTATTTGGTCATTCCTTATAATGTATTCATATTCGGTTACATTCCTATTATAAAAGCTGCTGTTTTTGTTCCATTATTCACTGGATTTATGTGTAGAAATGTAGCAAAAGACAGAGAACTCTGACTAAAGTTTGAGTAAGTATTCAAGAGTAAACCATCCTTTTATGCCCCATATAGCCCCATATAGCCACCTAGTACTGATCTTCTGCAATTCAGGCTGTCATGCTCTATAATGGTTTCAGATTGGGAAATATTGCTCAATGAAAGTGAAGTGTGCGCCTCATTATTCACCAAAGTGGCCGGATTGTGTGGACCTTTTGTTGCCATAATGGATCCAACAAGACACCGATATTGTAATTACACACCGACGGCTTGTCTGATGATACTGAGAGCCAAGTGGATAATTCCATGTGGTTTTGTGTGTGGTGGTTGCTTTTCCTGTCTGAAATGCCCATTATCCCTCTGTAGACCGCTCCTCTTGGTTGCTGCGCTGAGACGAGCCACAAAATTGGCTCAGGCACTGAAGACAAATCACTCGCCTTTAACATCCACTTCTCAGCACTCAACCTCAAAGAGTTTTAATAAAGTGAAACCAGGTTTAAAATGGTGGCCATAATAACAGAAAATCACAGAATCAGTGCTTTCTAGCATGTTATTGGGTATGGCATGGAGTTATTGTTAGTCTAATAAGCTGTATAAAAGCACGTTGGTTTCTACTGGTATTTACAAAACATGTTGTACAGCACATGAAGATTATACTCAACTCCAGAATTATTGGGACCCTCTGTATAAATGAACAATTTTTTTAAATAGAAATAAGAATAACAGTGAATGATAATGTGTTGTAGAGTTGTGTTTTTGGTTATTTTTTCAAAAATATATATTTTTATTTTAGAAATATTGGCACACCCATAATTAACATGGGTGAATTATAATCTGTAAAGAATGACTTTTGAAATATATTAAAGTTGGATAGCTCCATCCAAAACATATTGAGCTCCTTTGTAAATTTACATTTGTACTCGTCAATTTTTTTACAATTTATTTGCATTTTTTTAAAAAAATGTTCTTTAGGGGTGTGAATAATAATGGAGCTGTGAGGCGGCAATGCTGTCTACCCGCTGTTCCACCATGCCACTGATAAACCTAAGCGGTGCCAGTATTTCTGAAGTTTGCTGTAGTTATGATATCAAAGAAACATCAAAGATGTAAAAAAAAAAAAAAAAAAAAAAAGATTAGCATTGTGTTATGAACAACATCAACACAATCAAGGACCAAAAGACTGCACTGAATGAACTGAATCTCTGCATGAAAGGCAAGCCATCTTTTATTAAAATGCATCATCATTTTTGATGGACATGAGCTCATACATCATAATCTCTGCTTCTAGCCTCATCTCTAATTGATGTATTGACAAGCAAATACATCATAATCTCTGATGAACATCAATTCCTGTTTTTATAGCCTCAAGGGGGAACTAAATTTAAATGTTAAACTAATCAGCGTCTGAAACATGAAGTATGGTTTTGCTTCGAGCGCCTGACTAAGAAGCATCATAGAGCTGGGACGAGAGAAAAGATGGTGATTAGAACACAGCAAGGCTGTGATCACCTGCATTTACCACAAAGCTGAAGTCCTACCCCCTGCCCCTTTAAGAACCTGCAATATCATCCCCTGTCCAATTAATGCTGCAGAGCTCAGAAGCTACCTAATCCATTTGATCACTCCACTTCAAAACATCTGCATCCGATATTTCATCCCTTGATCCGCTGTGTCCTTTACGACAAAAATAAAAAATCCAAGGTCCTGTTCTGAAGCTTTAGGGTGGGAATAACTTCCATTTATTCTACAACAGATCTCTGAAATCTCTTTGAACATTCTCTCTCTCTGTTTGCCCCTGACCCCCACTAGCTGATGATTCATGGCTGTCTCTGGCCTCCTCCTCCTCCATCTCCCAGCCCTGCTCTACTTTCCTCCACTTTCCCTCTCTTGGAGGTTTTCTCTGGATATTATAACAAGCTCGTAATCTGCTAAAAAGCAAGTTACTCAGCATTTTGTTTAGGATCTTGCAAGGAAACATATGTTTTATACACATCCCTTATGCAAAGAAGAAACTGTAGCATCTTTCAAATCTCAGAGAAAAAAAGACCCACTTACAGGGTTGTTGTTGTTTTGTTTTTTTTTTGCATAACTTCTTAGCTTCCTAAAAGCTAAACTGAACCCTTTTTGAGAGTAAATACTCGTTTATAGGGTTCTTTATACCATGGTCTGACCGAATACTTGATTTTGATTGGCTGGAAAATGTGCGTTAAAACCGTATATGCCACAGATAATTCCGGTCAGTTTAATCACCGTTCTAAATTAATGTGCAGACTAAAAACAGCTGTAACCATAGTTATATACATTTACAGTTGCTTGGTAAACTCACAACTTCATTACTAGTAGAGACGCAGGTAATTCACACATGCACAATCTTTCTCTCCATCTCTCTAATAATTATTTAATTTAATTTAATTTCATTTTAGACAAATATATGTAATCTTACCGCACTACTTTATCTCTGTATATGATTTAGAGGAGGCAGAATTCTAGATCTAATGGCACGTACATAAAATAACTAATGAAAAATAACTTATTTTTATCTTTTCAGTCAAATTTTGCACTGCAAACATCAGCGTCAGCTTTAGCTTGACAATGCTATGATAACACCTTTCACAGGAACTCGTATGGCGGACACTCCACATGATCTAAACCTAATAATGTGTAACTATTTGTAGGGTGAGGGTTTCTGTATGGAGATGTTTTGTTTATGGGTGGAGTTGATGCAGTCAGGGCTATAACTTTGTAATACTTTTCCATAAAGTTAAGTGAAAACATAAACTGATAAAAGTATGATGTGTCATTGTTTAATTAATGACAAAAATGTAATCGTTAGCAAATTAATATGAATGAATTAATTAATAATTAATAGCAAATTAATAATAATTAATATTAATATTGAATAGTTTGGGCTGAATTTCTGACTGTATATTTATATCACCTCAAGATACTGTTTGCTATGAAAATATTACCAATAAAACGACACATTTCAACATATTCAGTCCTTTGAATATTAGCTCTGTGACTATAATTCTGGTAATTATACTGGTATTATTATTTGAAGCAAAATTATTTTAAAGTGCTTTCATTTTGAAACAGAACAAAGGAGTCATCTTATTTTCCTGTGCCTATTCTGTCAACAAGCTTAAAAAAAAGCTAATTTATTTGTTTTAAAAAAAAAAGTTTGTCTTGGAGTACTAGACAGCTCCACTACACAGGCCTGAGATATTCTAGTATAAAAATCTTTAAAGCTTTACATTTAATTGTCATTTGCAAGTTTCTAGAGAAGTTTCCAATATACAATATATCAACACCAGAGCAAATAATATTGACAATATGCATTAAAATATAGAGACCGTGATGATGTGTATACAGCATCCAGTAGTCGGTATCTGTGAGGTTTTGACATTTACCAATGCTGTTTTTTTTTTTTTTTTTTTTGTATATAATAATACCACAGTATTCGCTAAAGCTTATACACATTTCTTCTTGAGTTACAAGATATATGTATACTGGCTGTAGCAGAAAATCCATCATAATCTCCAGTGGACATTAAGTAATGCCTTAAATCTTGTAGACAAGTGGTTTTGAGGGTTTAAATGAGCCATAGTGTATGTGGCTATAGAACTGTGAAAGAGATCTCTGGTTCAGCCATCAGACTACGAAGCAGGGCTGGACTGCAGTCTGACGTGATGGACACTGAGCTGCTCAGTCAGTCTTTCAGTTCAAATATCTTTAAATTGTCCATCATTGAAAAACCTCTCCAACTAAATGAACAGGCTAAATGCCATGTCTGCCATTTTTACAGCAAAATGCTTTTAGCATGATAAATGCTCTTTCTGTACTAATAAGCCCAGAAATAATGGGAGAGAAGAGTGCAGTTTCATGGATTTCTGCTGGGCTGTAATCCAGTGAATTAAATTCATAATCTACTGGGGGAAAAAATGGAGAGAGTTTTTAAAGTAATACCTTAATTATGAAGCTCTGCAAATTTGGACTTTAAATTGTACTGATTGGTTTAAATAGGAAGTAAAAAGAGCAATATAAAAAAACAAAGGATGGCAAAAATATAAAATTATCCTTAAACAAAATAGTAATACAGCAGATGATCTCCCAAAATGGAGGAGTATGGTGGTGTTAAGAATGAGCCGGAATACTTTGTGCATAAAAATAAAGGTCTGGGTTTTACATTTAACCCATGTGTTGGTAGATGTACTGTTCACGGGTCATACTGAGCTTGGGCGGCTGAGACAGAAAATATTGTTTGAAACGACCGACCTTGTATACATTTATGTTTTTGGGGAACGGTAATGATAGAGAAAATTACATCCCATGCCCCAGGCATTTTTATTCTCTAGTCAAAATGTGCAGAATGTAACCTGTGTAATATAAAATATAAAGCATGAAGTATGAACATGTCCTTTTTTATGTTCAAGAGAGAACGTGAAGCAAGCACACAACACTTCGTGTTGGGGAAATAAAAATGGTATGTTTTCACCTTAAGTAAAACTTTTAAACAGGTTGTTTTGACCCAAACAGTACACAAGGGTTAAAACAAGAAATGAGCACGCTGTGAACAAACATGAGCACGCTGTGAACACAATGAGGTTTGGGATCTTTTTCAATTGAATTAATTCCCTGAAATTTAGTTCACTTGAGACCTACCAAGGCATAATAATTATCCAGTTTCACATTTCAAACCACAAAATATCTCAGATTTTCATAATTTATGCCCTAAAACATATCACATCCAAGGAATAAAGCAATCCATACACTTGTACACTTTCTGGTTATGTTTTAAAGGTCTATAAGGTTTAGCAACAGTTATTAATTCTCACTATTCTTTGTATTCACTTCGCCATGTTGACTTAATTTTCAGATAATATTCTTTGATTAACAGCATTCAAATGAGTTCACTGTATTCAAATAAAATACAAATATGCAGTAAAATGATACAAGCTCAAAATACATCTCCAAGACCTTCATTTTCTCAGTGGTACCATTGTTTTAAACTTGATGACTGATCCCCTTGGGCAACTTTAACAGAAATGGTCAATTATATAAGCATAGCACAGTAACTAACACTTCCAGCTGCCGTTGAATGACATTTCAATTGAAATGGTTTTAAAGTGTAGTGGAGTCGATTAGCTCACTAATAGCTAGCTGCTTAGCTGGTGATGTGGTAGTTGAACGCTTGTGCTTGTGTTATATCATGGCTGAGTGAGTGAGGTTAGAGTTAAAGCTATGTTCATCTGTATCTGACCTTGCTCACTTGGTGACAGGGTCACACATTTCTCATTAGAGGTGAAAATACGTTCCAGAGTATCAAAATCATACATCAGAAAGGTCACCAGCTGCATAATGAACTGTGAAATGTCAATTCTATTACATCACATTTAAATATTGTACTTTTTGTTGCCGGAGGGAACACAAGTGATATTTACTACTTTCCTGAAGGCCTAAAGCAAAGATTGCTCTTCATCTGGTTGTAAATGTAACCCATTTCTGGGAAGTAAAGTGATTATTAGAGTAATAAACTTACCTCCCTAGTCATGACCTTAACTTTGCCAAGACCACAATCCTTAAATCCTATCATCCAAATGCAAACATTACATATTAAACCAACATATTTAGCATACGCAATTTTTTTTTTTTTTTACAAGAGGGGGGGATTGGGGGGGGGGGGGGGTTTGGCTAATTTTCTGTATGATACTTGTTCATGCAAAGAGAACTACATATCCTTCCTCCCAGAAGACATGTCTACACGACTTGGGGTGGTGGGGGAAGCATGGAAGTCACAGCATTATATCAAAAGGGCATCCAAAGGAGAATGTTAATAATGATCCCTCTAAAACAATTTCCATTAATTTTCGGCCGCATCACCAGGGAGTAATATCTACATGCCCGAGGCAGGTTTAAATTGCCCAGACAGCCTGTGAAAAGTACACTGCCTCCCTAGTGTCCACCAGCAGCAAAGCATGAGCAAGGCCTCTGGAGAACACACACTATCCGAGCCTATTACCTCCAAGCAATGACACTGAGGAGGCGGAATGGAGGAGTCTCCAGCAGAAGAGCCCTGCTGTTTGTCAATGAGGGATGGAAGCCAATTATAGGAAAAATATGAAGTGCCTTGTAAATGCACTGGGACAAAGAGAAGAGTTGTTTATTATGAGCTAAAGAAAGTGTCCTACATTTAGTATATATGCTTCTCAGTTAGCAAGGGATCATTAAAAAAAGAAATACACCACATTAGTGCTCAAGGATTCAATTCATAACTGATATAAAAGAGAAGACAATTTTGTTTTGAAAATGTCCATCTAAAAAAATTAAAAAATAAAACCAAGATCTAATTCAGAATTCAGCACTCATCTGATCTAATGTACTGCTGGAGAGCAAAGGGAGCACTTCTTCCAATACAATGTCACAGCTACGACCGATATGATCTAGACATTTAATATTCTGAAGCTTTGCCAAAGTGCATCTCCCAAAGACAACGGGTCACCTACTTAATCTGAACAAACGCTGGTCTGAGCGATAGGGGCTTCGTCGAGAGGAGCAGGATGCGAGCCAGCAAATGTCATCAATCAGCAGGGGGATCTTCATAGACTACAGCCTGGTGACAAGTCATCCTGTGGCATGGTGGCACTCGTTCTTTAAAGGCAGATCATGCAGAATGGTCGGTCAGAGTGGGCACATCTCCTGGGCATCGGCGCACCTGCTGACCTGTCTGCAGTCACGGCTTAACAGGAGCACTTTCAGTGTTTGTCCTTGCATTTGGCTAGAAATACCAGTTATGATCAAGGGAACTGTGAAGCTAATGAACTTATTGAATTTAAATCATATCTTTGTAGGACACTCGTAGTTAAACTTTTTTTGGTTTAAACCTGATGCGCTGACCATTTACACCTTGAGAACTCTGTTGCTAGGCAACTGAGGAAAAATGGATGTCAAATATGAGCTAGCTAATAACTGAGGCTGACAATTTACAGTGGTGTGAAAAAGTGTTTGCCCCCTTCCTCATTTCCTGTTCCTTTGCATGTTTGTCACACTTAAGTGTTTCGGAACATCAAACCAATTTAAACAAT
>JAFFST010051515.1:74456-84859 GCA_022414735.1 Noturus placidus | reverse complement strand
AATTTGTGTTCATTCAGCCACCAGAGCATTAGTGAGGTCAGGCACTGATGTTGGGCGAGGAGGTCTGGGGTGCAGTCAGAGTTCCAGTTCATCCCAAAGGTGTTTAGTGGGGTTGCGGTCAGGGCACTTGAGTTCTTCCACTCCAGCCTTGGCAAATCATGTCTTCATGGAGCTTGATTTGTGCACCAGAGCATTGTCATGCTGGAACATTTGGACCCTCTTGCTCCACTGAAGGGACACTGTAATGCTACCGCATACAAAGACATTCGAGATAATTGTGTGCTTCCTACTTTGTGGCAACATTTTGAGGAATATCCTCATATGGGTATGATGGCTAGGAGGTTAAGACATTGGACTACTGATCGGAAAGTCATGAGTTCAAATCCCAGCATGTGAGCAAGGCTCTTATCCCTCAAATGCTCAGTTGTATAAATTAGAGAAATTTAATTCACTCTGGATAAGGGCGTAAGGATAAGGGATAAATGCCGTAAATGTGAATGCCATACAGTTTATAATCATGCTAGACACAGAAATTGTGGTCATGATATATTGGGGTCAAGGCACAGGTGTTTTATGTGGTTAAAGTATCCAAATACATTAACCACATAAAAAAACATTGATACATTTGATGAAACTTTGCAAGGAACAATGACACCTTGAGGATATAAAAAGACAAACTAACAATGTAGCAAACACGGAACAGGTGTGTACAGTTGATTAACACACCAATGACAGGACAAGGTAGAGACAGGACTAAAAGAGAAAAAAGAACATAACATAATAAACAAAAGCAACACGGAGAACCCAAAAGAGAACACATGACACAATACAATGTTTGGCAAGGGAGAATTCCTGACTAACACTGATTTAATCTGAAGTAAAACAGTGCTGTGGTATACATTTTAGGTATCACTCAAAATCATATCCACTACCTCTACTACAAAGCCAAACAAAGGTGAATAAAAGTTTTGTTTGGAGTCCTTCTAATTGAAAAAAAAAATGCTGAATGATTTACGATGGAAAATGGCAACCAAGCATTTTAGTGAACCCAGCAAAAACTCTGGGCTCTGCCCCATGCTCTCAAAAATGCATGTGATCCAAGCATAATATCTGCAGGCCGAGACCACCTGTGTGCCTCTGGGCTCTCTTCATCGTCTGATGTTTGCTCTGAGCGCTGTGCTTCAGGGAACTTTGCAGCCAAAAACAGCAGCACACCAGGGCTTGAGAACCATTAGAGATAATGACTGCATATTATGTAGGCGATAAAACTTGAAGCTCAGCAGTTCTGTGTAGGCTTTCCAAAACCCAGTAACAGGATCCTACCTCAGAGCCCCATCGGTAATCTGAGCTCTTTCTCCCTCTCCTCTCTTGTGCCAGTGAAGCTGCCACTATGGTTAATGAGAGGTGCTCCATCATTCCTAAGCAGGTGATAATGTGTGTCATTTAAGAGGCCTTGGAGTGCACACACTCTGGGGTTTAGCGGTCCTCCACCCCAAAGGGCCTTGAAAGCGGAGGATTATATTGTATAAGGACAACCGTAAAAGGGGATTGCAATTGTAGTATTATTGAGAGTGGGTATAATACGTTCCATGCAGTACTCATTCTTACATTTAATGTAAGTGGGGTGCTCATTTTTACCCTTAAATCTGACACCTGCTGATGTTAGTCACCTCATTCAAGAGAAACTCCTTGTCATAGGAACAAGGTTTCAACTGCTTTTAAACTTTTTGTTTTAAACGGGGAGGGTGAAGGCAAACGCATGTTTCATTTGTAACATGTGAAGCCAGTCAACTTTTCAGACTACTGCTCATAACACACAGAGAGGAAAAAGCTATCTGCCCTCTTCTGCATACATGATCTTACAGATGCCCATGTTTGGCTAGTTTCACTATGATTGACAGGGGAGAGAGAGTATGCTATCTCTCCCACATGGAGAGAACTGCCAATTTTGCTCCCTTGGCTCCTTGCCATAGATGGCTGTGGCATTGTCGGATTCAAATTGCGATCTCCAGATGCAACAGATGCTTTTTGTTGCATATGGGACCTGAGATGACAGTAAAGAATAAGTCCCTGAGATGATATGTAGGAAAAACCTTGATAGGAACCAGACTCAAAAGGAAACCCATACTCCTGGGAGACACTGGATAGTGGGATTATAACTCAGAGGATACCGTTGTAGAAGCATAAAGACAAACAGTACTGAGTGTGTTGAAAGGATGCTCATTATGAGGATATTTTGTTGTTTGCATTTGTTGGTATTTAAACACTCCCGTTTATAATATCCCATTTGTAATATTGTGCAGATCCCACTTGTGCCGCCAAAACAGCTCGAATTACGAAATCAACAAGACCTCTGAAGGTGTGCTGTGGTATCTGATACCAAGATGTTAGCATCAGATCCTATAAGTCCTTTAAGTTGCATATTGGGGTCTCCATGGATTAGACTTGTTTGTCCAGCACATCCCACAGATGCTCAGTCGGATTGAGATATGGGGAATTTGGAGGCCAACATCTTGAACTCTTTATAATGATCCTCAAACCATTCCTGAACAATTTTTGCAGTGTGGCAGGGTGCATTATCGTGCTGACTGTGTGTTCTAACACCTTTCTATCATAGCCAGCATTAACTTTTTCAGCAATTAATGGTAAATGGTCTGCACTTGTATAACACTTTTATCCAAAGTGCTTTACACTGTGTCTCATTCACCCATTCACACACACACACACACACACACACACACACACACACACACCCCAATGGTAGCAGTGCTTGCAGAGCTGCCATGCAAGGTGCTAAATTGTCATCGGGAGCAACTCGGGGTTCAGTGTCTTGCCCATGGACACTTCGGCTTGTGGAGTCATGTGGGCTGGGAATCGAACCGCCAACCCTATGACTAGTGGACAACCCGCTCCACCACCTGAGCACACACACCCTGGTACAGTCACCCTGGTACAGTAGCTCTTCTGTGGGATCGGAGCAGACAGGCTAACCTTTGCTCTCCACGTGTATCAGTGAATCGTGGGTGCCCATGACCCTGACCCCGGTTCACCGGTTGCCCTTCCTTGCAAACCTTTTGGTAGGTACTTACCACTGCATACTGGGAACACCCCACAAGACCTGCCATTCTGGAGATGCTCTGACCCAGTCGTCCAGCCATCACAATTTGGCCCTTGTCAAAATCACTCAGAACATTACGCTTGCCCATTGTTCTTGCTTCAAACACAACAATTTCAATTACTAACTGTTCATGTGCTGCCTAATGTATCCTACCCCTTGACAGGTGCTACTGTAATGAGATATTCATTGTTATTCAAGTCACCTCCCAGTGCTTTTACTGTTATGGCCAATTGGTATACACCTAATGGTATTTAATTATTAACTACAAACATCTTAAAACATTATCACAATTCAATACCTGACAATGCATTATATCCTATTTTGGCTTATTATTTAGTTATTAATTTTAAATCATATTATTTAGTAACTACAGTGAAATGAATAAACTACATACCTATCAAGAGTTGAAATGGTTAAACTATTCAAGGTTAAAATATTGACAAGTGCTTATAGATAAATCTCAACATAGCAAAATAAAACACCAGCTATTTTGAATAAACTCCGAACAAAATATTTACCGAACAAAAAGGACTTGTGATCAATGAGAAGAAATCCATAAAACTGCTGCATAAAGTTCACGCTTGAGCTTGTTCATCAACAAGAAGCTGAAGAGAGATGTATACGCATTGTGCAGTCTGAAGAGGAGGCTCTGGCTCTTAGCCAACATGCTATTATCAAGCCGTATCTTCAGAGATGGATGGGAAAGCTCTTGTCAGATTCTCACTCGCCACTCAAAGGAGAGACAAAACGCACCACTTGACCTTAATCTGCCCAAGTGCGAGCTACTGAGAAATGACATGCAACCTCAAAGGTAAAGGACAATGGGGTTTCTTCTCTGTTTCCGAAAGCCAATTTATAGCCACAAGAGAATATTTCAACAGAGAGCGCACTCTGCTATGCTACACTGCTGCTTTTATTTTCTCACTTCAGCTGAGATGAGGAGTGGGTAGTGGCCTTCAGTATTACAGGCCTCTGCTGAATATTGTCCTCTGTGATTTGAATGGTGAAACCATATAAGGCATATATCCATCCATCCATCCATCTTCTATACCGCATTTCCTTTCTTCAGGGTCACGGGGAACCTGGAGCCTATCCCAGGGAGCATCAGGCACAAGGTGGGGTACACCCTGGACAGGGTGCCAATCCATCGCAGGGCACAATCACATACACATTCATACACTACGGACACTTTGGACATGCTGATCAGATTACCATGCATGTCTTTGGAATGGGGGAGGAAACCGGAGTACCCGGAGGAAACCCCCGCAGCACGGGGAGAATATGCAAACTCCACACACGCAGGGCCATGGTGGGAATCGAACCCCCGACCTGGAGGTGTTAGGCGAACATGCTAACCACTAAGCCATAATGCTCCCTGAAAAATAGTATATGAGGCATTATGCACTGCAATATCAACTAGATTTCATAAAACATTTGAATTGCACACAAGCCATAAAATCAGATAGTGTAAATATCTAGCAGCACATACACTTCTCTGCTTGGTTGTCAGTGTTTCAACTGTAAAGTGTATCTATTAATGGCTTAATTACATATTTAACTACTAATTGTTACAACTTAACTGCATTTTTCCAACAATGGAAGATAAAGCACTACCATAAAGCCATTGATTTGTATAGAGTTTCTGCTAGTTTGTGATACTGAGATATTATAAAAGCGATATTACTCAGCGCACGTACAGAAAGTATATAGCGAGTGATGTGTGAAGATATGTGCGAGAGTGCTGTGTAAGTCTATGGTGAGAGTGAAACATCCAGTGAGCAGCAGTTCTGTTGATGCCGGAATGTCTTGTTGATGAGAGAAGTCAGATGAGAACGGTTCGAGCTGACAAGAAGGCTACTGTAACTCAAATAAGCACTCTTTACAACCATAGTGTGCAGAAAAGCATCTCAGATCACACAACACATTGAAGCTTGAGGCAGACAGGCTACAATAGCAGAATAGCACATTAGGTTCCACTCCTGTCAGCCAAGAACAGGAATCTGAAGTTACAGTGTGCACAGATATGCCGAAATTGGACAGTTGAAAATTGGAAAAAGACACAATGAGGGGCACAGGTGTTCCTATTAAAGTGACTGGTGAGTTTATTTTCTAGTAGGCTTTATGAGACAAATCAACACAATCTAATAGAGTTCAAATACCCACAGTATAATTTGATATTGCATCTGTGTGCTGTGTATGAGTTCAGCCAGTTTGAGTAACTTTACATCCTACAGAATGTCAGTAATTGGATGTGGAGGCAGATGCAAGTGCAGGTCATTTATTATGGAAAGTACAACTACCAAAACAGTGAAAACAAGAACCATCAACATGAACTATGGAAACTTGGCAAGAAACAGAAATACAGACTATAAAGGATACCATGGCGTGCACACACTACTACAAACGACAAAAACAAAAGCTTGACGTATAGATGCTGAAAAACGGAACTAAAATTGTGACAATAATTAGGTGAAGCAGGAAACAGGTGCGACAGATAAGTGAACATGTGGCAAGATCATGTGACATGCAGGGTTTGATGGGTAGTGTAGTTTTGAACCATTAGGTGCTACCATGACTCAGATGCAGTTGTTCTGTTAATAGAATGAGAACATGCATATTTAAGGATCACAAGCAGAGACACGGCACATAAATAAATTATTGGCTATTTAGTTATTTGTTAACAATGAATATTCAGATAGTGTCCCTGAACACAATTTTCTTATATTTGAGATGTTTAAATTTTAATGCTTTCGGTAAATGCTAGTGCTTAGCTTTAATTGTATCCTTGAGGAAAATAAATATCAAGAATAAAACACAATTGAGTGTGATGCACTAGAAAAATTAGTAATGATGGCATGGTGTGATGTGGGTCAACACAAAGCGAAATTACTGTGTCCGATACACAAGTGAATGAATGTGTGTGTGAGTGTGTATGTGATTGTGCCCTGCGATGGACTGGCACCATGTCCAGGGTGTACCCCGCCTTGTGCCCGATGCTCCCTGGGATAGGCTCCAGGTTCCCCCGTGACCCTGAAAAGGAGTAAGCGGTTGAAGATGGATGGATGGATACACAAGTCTTGCATTAAAGTTGCTACTATGGTAACAATAATGTAATCAACACCTTTTGACCAATCAGAATTGAGAATTTAACAGTGCTGTGGTATAAAATAATTATAATTATTTAGCAGCATTTGGCCTGGCTTTAGGATTGCTAGATATCCAGACGCCCAATAACACAACCAAGTTCACACAATTTACCCCACTGAGAGCTACCTTATCTTACTTTACCTTACCTTACATTAGAGTACCTTGTGTTTAAAGGATGTGACATCATATACTATACTAATCCTGAATTATAGAGATGCTGTTAATATTAACCAACATAACTGTCAGGCAGATGGTTTTTTTCTATTCTGGGTAAACATTATAGTCAAACATTCAGTTGACTAACTGTGGATACAGGAGCTCATTTTTTTTCTTTCTCCATTAGGCATGACATACAAAGATTTATGAACTAATGCATTTTTTTAGAGTTATAAACACACACCATAAGGCACAGGTAGAAAACTGAAGGCTTTAAAGCAGGCTGGCAGGACGTGTTGTCAGCTCTTATAGCTTAACACTAATGGAGGCTCAGCAAGGCCATTTCATCTCGCCTTTGTTGCAGAGGCGTCTAGACCCCAGACACTCGAGCCAGCCGATATGTAGCTGCGTTTTTTTTCCCTTGCCACTCATGCAATTGCCTCCATTTAGCCTGTCAGACTGCCTATGCGAGTACTGTTCTCCTTTGGTTAAGATGGAGTGTTCTTTTGCTTTTCTCTGATAAAGTGCGGCCATTCACAGGTAGGGGTTGTCTGAGGTGTTTGTGTGTGACAGAGCAAGCTCAGTAGGGGTTCTTTATTCTACTCTCAGCACCTAGCTGTAACACATTCAAAACCAGGCCAACTTCTGGGACACAGAGGCCATAATGATAATTTTACTTATATAACATATTTATGTATTCAATATAACTCTCCAAAACCAGCAGGAGGGTAAACATTTGCAGTGTATGTGGGGCTTACTAACTCACACTACATAGCATGTCCGAATTTCAATTGTATAAAGTAATAAATAATTGTCAGGGCCACGAACGACCTGGAAGAACATTCTGGCATAATTAGTAACCCTCTGTGAAAAAACAAAAAACAAAACAACAATTGTGTTTCACAGGAAAAAAGTAAGAACCAGTCATGTTTCATCTTTCACAGATGTTGCCCAGTTTATTGTAAAGAAAGAGTACAGTCTGATCACTTCAAATCAAATTGATTTTAACAGCGCTGGTGATTTACTGTCCATGGTCTTTAAAAAAAAAATATAAAAATCTTAAATGTGATAATCTGACATTTAATGAAGCTCTCATTGTGTCCAAATTTGGTTTAACAGTTTATTGGTTTACTATATGTAAAAGTAACCACCAACCGTACGATTGGTGGTCAACCCGCTCTACCACCTGACCCACAGCCGCCCACGTAATATGTAAATTATGTAAATTGATGACCTCAACTGTATCATATAAGTGTGAGTTTCTATCTTGCAAATATTGTTTTGAATATCACACAGTTACTTATCTACTTACATTACATTTATTCATTTAGCAGACGCTTTTATCCAAAGCGACTTACAAGTGCACACTCATACACCAATGGTAGCAGAGCTGCATGCAAGGTGTTAGCTTGCCATTGGGGGCAACTTAGGGTTCAGTGTCTTGCCCAAGGACACTTCGGCATGGGATCACCCGGGCCGGGATTCGAACCACCAACCCTACGATTAGTGGATTAGTGGACAACCCGCTCTACCGACTGAGGCACAGCCGCCCCATTATCTACTTATTCATTAATGCATTTCCAATAATAAAACCACAGCAAAACTCAGCAGTGTGTAAACGAGCAGTATAACCTACCTGAATTATTCTTTTCAGTGAGAACTGGCTACTCTGGGAGAATGTTTTGGGTTTGGAGTGGGTGTGGCTTGGTTAGGAGTATTGGATCGCCTAATAAACGGGAGTTTGAAGTCACAATAACTAACAAATGTGAGATAAAAAGTCACAAGGTAAATCAGCATAATATTTTCTCACATGGCTAAAACAAGCTTCCATACAACTGATGTCCCAATTGATTGGCTTGACTTCAGCTTGATGTTAGTGTGGAGAGTCTAAATGGAACCTATGTACAGTAGGTTAACTCTATGTTCAGGTTAATGTTACCTCACTGATCATTGAAGTGAGATCTAAGTGAAAAGGCAAACTTCCTTCTCAATCACTGTCCGAGTTTCACCACTTTCCAGATTCCACTTTAACCCCTGGTCAAGGGACATTAACTTTAACTATATGCATGACCACATATGGTGTGCAGTGTTTATTCCGTGAAGCCAAAGTATGGAGCAGAGTCTCCAACACACACTCTCTCACACACACACACGGATCATACTACAAGTAAATGTAACCAGCTTTTATTATTATTAAAGAATTTTAAATAATATCTTACAAAGAGAGCATTGCTTTAAAAAAAAAAAAAAAGTAAGTTGCAGAGTAATTAAACAGCACAAACTTCAATGACGCTTCAGCTTTGAGTGAACACTGGACTCTAATTAGAAGCCTGTCACATGTGGGCTTCCAGTGAGCGTGTAACACCGGGACTGATTCCATCATTAGAGAGGACCATCCCTTTGAGCTCGCAACTCTTTCAAGTTCCCCTCTATTCCACTGCATACCAGCCAACAGGTGTTTTCACAAGATTGTTTAAACTTCATTAAAATCAAGCATGTACACTCTGTAGTCGCGCTAAAACCTACAGAATTAATGAACACTTCCAGATGGATCATGTGCATGCTAGACTGCTTTTATTTCTAGTCACACAGAGGAAAAGCAGGTGAGCATTAACAAGGACTTATTGGATGTGTGTGCATCAGGAGAATCATATTGATCTGATTTACTGAAAGCCTGCTCCTCTAGACTGACCATCATACTCTGGTATCAGGAGCTCAGCAGAGGGGTATAGACTAAGGCATAATATCTGATACATAAAAAAAACAACAACGGTCCTTCATAAATTCTTGCAAGAATGTCAGCTGAACTGTTTTCTATGGCAGATCTGACAAAATTTAACACAGGTCTTCATGGGCACCAAGGACAATAATCTTATGAATTTCTTCAATATATATCCTAGTACAAAAGTCAAAAATATAAGGCAGAACTTGTCATTTTGCTTCATTCCTTCATCTGTCTAAAAATATTATTAACTCTAATTTATTAAGTAGCAAATAAAAGATGGCAGGGTTTGCTGTTGTAGGAAAATAATCAATGACAAGGATGGTGTGATGCAGTCAAATGTGAAGCTGAGTTACAGTTTAAAAAAAAAATATATATATATATATATATATATATATGTTTATATATATATATATGTTATATACACATATAAGTGTTTTATTCTTTTTATACCAGAACAATTTGAAAATTCGAAAAAAAAATTCTAAACGTACAAAATGTACATTGTACGGTTACATTTAACGCGGTACAATCACAATTTGTTCAAGGTCATCTCCATCATCGCTTATGTTATCGCAGTTATAAACAGTCATCTTTTGCTAAGTTAATAAAACAAAAACACAAACAAAAAAATAAGTCATAAATAAATCAGCTTGTCATGTTACAGAGAAGCCGGAAAGCACAAATTCCTGTCCTCTGGCAGAAAGCTTAATGTCTGTTACTGCTGCTCCTGCCATAAATGTTAACAACAGATTATTCCTTACAGAATGCTTCGACATATTCACAATTATATCTTTTTCTTTGTTAAATAAGAATGTTTTTTTTAATACAATTATTATTAGGCAAGCCCATAATTTTAATTGGACAGCACTATTGTCAAAGCTGTGATCCAACTATTTCATTGTTGTGTTTAACCAAATATGAGGTTGTAAAATTTTCTTTGTCATTCATCATTATGGAGAACACTGAAGAACTTTCAACACAAGGAAGATGTTGATTGGCCTGCACAAGTCAGGAAATGGATATGAAACATATAAATAACTGAAATCTGGAATTTTCCAGGAATTGGAAAAGTATTGAGGACTTTATTTGCACTATTACTTGTATAGTTTAGCTCAATGACAAGCATACAGTGGTGTGAAAAAGTGTTTGCCCCCTTCCTCATTTCCTGTTCCTTTGCATGTTTGTCACACTTAAGTGTTTCGGAACATCAAACCAATTTAAACAATACTCAAGGACAACACAAGTAAACACAAAATG
>JAFFST010051515.1:62601-73369 GCA_022414735.1 Noturus placidus | reverse complement strand
ATTTACAAATTGCATTTTGTGTTTACTTGTGTTGTCCTTGACTATTGTTTAAATTGGTTTGATGTTCCGAAACACTTAACTGTGACAAACATGCAAAGGAACAGGAAATGAGGAAGGGGGCAAACACTTTTTCACACCACTGTATAAAACGTAGCTGTATATGAACCTTTCAAACACGCATCTACACAAATTACTGGCTGATAAAACATTCGTCCCAGATTTACAGACCACAAATGCAAATTTCAAAATGCAAAAAAAAACAAAACAGGACTTTCATCAGTGCAAAAGATCAGCCTGAGTTATTGTCTCATGAATTATGTGTCATATATCCGATACGTACAGTGTTCTCCCTGCATACCTGTCATCAATACATATGGTATTTAAGTGTCAGTGTCATATCTGAGAGCTGTTTCAGTCTCTTGTTTGGACTGTTTGGATCTGAGCTTTCACCCCAGGGAAGCAACACAGAACTTTATTACATTTGTCCACACAGAGGCAGTAGAGGCTGTGCAGTGTCAGAACCAATACAATGGCTGTGTGTTTCATGTGTTCTCACCAAACACACCTTTGAGTAGAGCACAAGTAGTATCATGTCTTTACATAACGGATTATTTAGGAATTTCTGTACCGTTACCGTAAAGCACTGTAAGCACTGAATAAAAATATCATAAAAATAAACTACAGGATAATGATGAAGTGAAACTGACTGTATTTTTTTACTCCAGATCTCAAGGCTACATGGACGATCAGAAATGTTTTACCTAGCTAAAGCATCTTTTCTCATTTGGGAGTAATGCTTTTTATTTTTTGGTCCATGAATAACTGGACTGCAAAAACTGGCATCTTAGCAGGTGAGTATACAGTCTATATCTTGAGTATAGTCAAATGTAGTATCTCCTATTACAAGATTACAGTAACATATATAAAATTATTAAACCTATTTCTAGTGTTTAAAAAAATAATAATTTCAAGCTTTAATTGTCTTTTTCTTCGGGCAGATAATTTTGCAAATTTTTATCTGCCAATAGAAGAAAACTATTTATGCAGATAAATAGGTTTAGTACTATTATATTTGGTTTACTGTAATCCTATAATAAGGAAATTAAGAATTTTTATCAAAATGTCTCCAATGCAAAAAATTTAAAGAAATTGCTAAGATGTCAACTAGACCTGGTTTAGCTGTGAAAGGTGAATTTGAAACCTGTGTGCACCCTAAGAAAATAGCTTTAGGCTCTGAATGTCCTGTAATCCTGACCAGCATGAATCAGTTACTAAAGAGGAAAGAATGAATGAATAAAACCAGTGGTCTTGGTTTCACTTCAGATGAGCTCAGATGTAGACCCCCACCATGTGTTGATGTTCTTCTGGGTCTAGAACATATGGGCTTAGCTGCAATGTTTATACTACTTCCTGGATCAAGTTTTGCAGTAGTCTTCAGAAGAGATGGCATTTCTTGTAGGTATATGGAACAAAAAAAAGTATTCAAACTGACAACAATTTTTATTTTTATTTAAGCAAAGAGCTTTGACTGAAAGGTGTCACCAGAACTGCTGATCAGTGTTTGAAAAAAAAAAAAAAAAAGAGTAAAGATTTCCTTTTTTACTTACAGATCCATCTTCAGAAAGCTTTTTATCTTGTTTATGGTCATGGTGGATCCTGGGAACTCTGGACCTGAGGCGGGAATACACCATGTACATATTTGCACACTCTTTCACACCTATGGGTGTATAATATAGCATAGCCAATTCACCTCATGTGTTTTTGGGAGCTAGGAGGAAAGCAGAGAACCCAAAGGAAACTCATATGGAGAACATGCAATTGTCTACACAGACAGCAAACCGAGCTCAGGATTGACCCGAGGACCCTGGAGCTGTGAGCCAGCAATGCTACCTACTACACCAACATGCTTCCTAGTAAAGCTATGCTAATTAAATAAATAGTTAATTAATGAAATAGATAATCAGTTTATTCAGAGGAAATTTCTGTACGGGAAATCAGAACTGTAATGGCTATGCCCAAAACAAGTCCATAATTGTTCTGACTCCAGTATTCAGGTCAAAAACAACCTAAGACTCATAAAAATCGAGGCATCTTCTATTCAAAAGTGCTAATATATTCCCATGCTTAATTATTTTTAATATGGGCATTTCTAATTAAGCACCATAATTGGAAACCTAGTACCAGCAGTTACCATTACAGCTGTGAATGATTAATTCATACAAAAATTATTAATGAACGTGGTCTATTTTAATTGCTATGTAACCACATTTATAATTGCTCACACCTCCTCCCCTAAACTGACACGATGACAAATAGAAGTGTCATCTCAATGTTTTAGCTGCTTATGTCCTTCCATCAACGAAAACCTCATTGAACCTCAAAGCCATTCTCATTGCAACCATGTTCAACACAAAAGAAATTAAGCCTGCATTTCATTTTCAATCTTAATTAATGCATCTGTTTTCAAGGTTATCTTTTTACTGGGACTGTCACAAAGAAACTTCTGGGAAAAAATTGGATTGGGAGGATGATACACATACACAGCAGGCCAAATTCTATTACTTTAATAGAACATTAAAGGAAAAGTAATTAAAGTATCAAACTTCTGGATACATCGAATAATTGCAGTCATGTTTTGTATGCTGTTTGTTGGATTATTGAATGTTTCTCAGTTTTCTCACACTGGTCAAATAGTCAGTCTGTCTGGGCTGTAATCGCTGCTGAAGTTTTATATTCTTTAAGGTCTTTTATCTTTTTAAAGGACTGGAGCATCTTTTGAAAGTTGTATGAGTTCACAGAGGTTGTCTGAAGGAGACTGTAATTAATGCTTTCAGGGAGTGTAAAAAAAACTCCCTGAGTGCACTCCAACCTCTGCTGCCGTTAAAGTAATCTAAGTGCAACTCAAACTGAGACTCAACCTGACACCCTGCGTCAACTGTAATAAGAAGGTCTTCTATTTGATCTCTATGTTTCACCATAGTGTGCATCTAACATGCTTTGCAAAAACAATGCTTGACTTTCTCTGAGAGTCTGAGAGGTGAAAATCTCACTGGCATTAAAACAAATGACAACAGGTCAGTTCACACAAAGCCACTGGATAAAATAACGTACACAGATTCACTGCAAAAGAAACAAAACGTGTAAGTCACACATACATCAAATATAGTCAGGGCTGTAAATCTTACACAAAAGTCAAATGAACTATGAAATGATATGTTTCACAATTTATGGATTCATTATGGTTTTTTTCTAATGTTTTTCTACTGATGTGGATTTTAATTTGATTTCTGCAATCATTCAGTTATTTTCTAATTAATTATTCATTTATTATTAAATTTTCAAATGATTCATTTATTTTCATGTGATTTTGCCATGGTTTGTTTTCCACGGTTGATTTTTGATTCATTTATTTTTCACATTTGATTTTTCCCATAATTCATATATTTTCACATTTTAAACCAGAAATTAATTTATTGAATGTGATTTTTCTAAAGATTCTTATATTTTCACAAGCGATTTTCCCCTCATTTATTTTCACATGATTTTTCAGTGATGTTTTTTCCACGCATGATTTTTGTAATGATTCTTTATTATCAGGTGATTTTTTATTCATTTATTTTTCGCATGTGATTTTTTGCAATGTTTCATCTTTCACGTGTGATTTTGCCACGACTGATTCATTTCATGTGTTTTTTTCATTCATTTATTTCTCATGTGAATTTTCTAATGATTTGTTTATTTATATTTTGTTTTCCCAATGATTCATTTACTTGCACATGTGATTTATCCAATGATTCGTTTATTTTTCCACAGGACCCCCCCCCCCCCCCCCAATTGATTCATTATCATCTCTTTCTCATAATCATCATAACCTAATTGTTAGGTTCGATATTCACTGGATCTTCACTTTACCCTGCTCTTGTAGAAGCGACAGTCTTACACATATCACTACCAACATTAGTTTGAACAATATTCAATTATTATACATGGACATAAAACATTTACTCAAAAACGCCAGTGTGTATTAGAGCCGCATATTTCCACCTGAGAATGTTCTGACCATTATCACAGTACGTTAGAGACCGTCATGCATTTCCACCCACTGAGTTAAAGAAGGTGTGCAGATTGAAGTCGCCTCATGAGTGGAGAACGCGCTGTTGCTTTCAGCCAATAAAAACATAGAAAAATACTGCAATTTCCTGGTGTTATTTTGTGATTGGTTCGGGCAGTCTACAGCCCATCCTCAAACTTTTCAACAAATCAGATTGCTTCTAACCCATACACAAATCATAAAAATATTAAGGATTAATGTTGTCTTTGCATAAATTAAAATGACTTAACTATTAACACACTGATGTAATTTTAAAACACACATTTTACATTCTTAAAGCTGTAGCAGGCTCACAATAACATGTCTGACCTATTAAAATAATTTATTATTGTATTTGTATAAAGGGAGGTATTGGTAAAATCTCACCTCTAGTACATCATTCTGGCCACTAGGACTACCAGTGCACCTACTACAACTTTTGTAATGTAAAAAAAACATTTAGGTGAGGTGCATTTCATTGAGAGCCTGCTACAGCCTTTACAATGTAAAAAAAACTGTGTTATTAAATGGCTTTTTTAGGTTAAAACTTATGTCATTTTAATTAATGTTTGGACAACTTCGACGTTTTAACTCAGTGGGTGGAATTGCCAGATGGTCCCTTAGGCAACTTGTGCTGTGATCAGAACATTCTGCAAGCAAAATAACTCCACAAATAACTCAAAAAACAAGACAGCAAGAAACTATAAATGCGGCCTATTTTAAATATGTTGATTTTAAACATAGTTAATTAGTCATTTAATTGTCAATATTATATATTTTTTTAAAAATCATGAATGCGTATTTTGATTTTTCAATTTTGAAACGAATGAACGCAACATACACGGACCTTCAATTAGTTTCACGTGTGATTTTGTCATGATTCAGTCATTTTCAAGTGATTTTTCAAATATTTATTTTATTTTCACATGGTTTGTCCAATGATTCATTTGTGTTTATGATCAAATGCAATTTTTACCGCTCACTCATTTTATTTCACGTGAATTTTCAAAATGACTTAATTCTAGTTTGTTTGTATTGCTCTATCTGTAATGATTCATGATTCATTCATGTTCACTGTTTTTCATGATTCATTTATTTCAACGTGTGATTTTTGCTGACTCATTCTTTTTCACATTATTTTTCAAATGATTCATATTATTTTTTCCCCCCAGTGTCATTTTCACATGTTAATTGTTCACATGATCATTGACTATTAATGTGTACTGGAGTAAAATGCTGAAATGCACCTTTGTGTTTTTTTCATGTTACTCACATATGTAACGGTTGGCGTAAAGGAGGTCAGATGCAATCGCAGAATTTTAAAGGTTTATTATATAACAAAACAAAACAAAGACACCAACACTAATCCACTTAAACACAGAGACAGGAAACCAACACTAAGACTAAACACAGACAACGTGACACAGAGACAGGAGTCTAAACACAACGAAAGACAAAGACTACATGAAACCCAGGACTTTATATACACACCAGTGCTCATTAACCGAAACGTGAATCAGGTGCAGAAAAACATGTGACTTGCAGTGGCTGAAGGGAAATGGAGTCCAGAGTCCATAGAACCGTGACAACATATACAATCACCTGAAATATATATGATTTTTCTGCAATCAGCAATGGTAAATGTGCACTTATATAGAGCATTTATCCAAAGCGCTTTACACTGTGTCTCATTCACCCATTCACACACACACACACACACACACACACACACACACACACACCAATGGTAGCAGAGCTGCCATTCAAGGTGCTAGCTTGCCATCTGGAGCAACTTGGGGTTCAGTGTCTTGCCCAATGACACTTCGATATGTGGAGTCACATGGGCCGGGAATCGAACCACCAACCCTACGATTAGTGGACAACCCGCTCTACCACCTGCACCACAACCGCCCACAACCTGCGCCACAATGGCCTAATCACAGCACAGGAACTGCATGTACAGAAAGCCTTGTGTACTGTAGTAACTCACATTGTTCATTACTGACTTCAAATCTGAAACAAATTGAAATGTTTATAGAGATGAAATAACACTTCAAAATTCCATTTGGCTCTCTCTCCATTAAAAGGTATAAAATGTAACACTAAATGTAAAAATGTGTTACCATTCTGTTTAACAGGATTGCATTAAACCATCCACCTATAGTAGAATTTCACACATCTAATGAAATTTGGTCAGATTTGAAATATAAATAGTGCTTTCTCTCTTGGCATAGGTTTAAAAATATATATAGAAATAAAAGGAGGTAAAACATGCAGCAGCAAGGAGAGAAAATGATGAGCTTTCAGCCTGGCCTCTTTTGCATGCAAATCATATCTGAATTTCTCATTAGCATAAATGCATGAGCAACTCTAAATGCTTTTAATTTCCAATCTCAGCGAGCGGAGGAGTAATTTGTCACTGTCAGGGCAAAAATCTAGAAGGGGGAGAGAACTGAAGGCAGCCAAGGACTCCACACCAAATTAGAATCATAGGCACATTTCTGATTTGTTAATTGACTGATGTGCAGTTCAAGCAAGCTGCCTTGAAGGTATAAATAATCACATGAACATTCAGATCCAAAATGAGTAGGCTTTACATGCACTGAGACTCTGGGACATACTTGCACAGCATTTTGAAAAAGCAGACATTGACAAGAAGAAGAAATAAAGAAAAGAAAATCATCATTTTAAGCTTTTCTGGCTTTAACCAACAAAGTCTTTATACAGTGTAATTCCTTACTTATTAGAATCAAATGTTGAGAATTTGCAAAAATTGAGGACATTTAAACCAATCCAAAGGGTTTAGCTACAGCTTAGAACATTCACAATGTAAAATAGTATCTACTGAAAAAATCTCCTCAGCAGGACTCCTGCTTGTGTTTGTGAAGTGTGGAAATGTGTCAAATGACATTAAACAGTAGTACACACCAACAATCTGTCTTTCACAAGGGTGCTCAAATAAGTACTTAAAGTCTGCTAAGCATTCTACTACATGAACGCCTGTTAAAGAAACAGTTTTGGGAAAAAATAATATCTAAGCAACTTGTTTTGTACAGGAGCTACGAGACTAACTGTAAGCGTGTGATGTTTCTTACTAATAATCATCATGTTCAGTAACACAATATTTGAACATAAACAGTTTTGTACCATCCATCTTCTATAAAGCTTACTCCTTTTCAGGGTCACAGGGAACATGGAGCCTATCTCAGAGTGCATCGGGCACATGGCAGGGTACACCCTGGACAGGGTGCCAATCCATCGCAGGGCACAATCACATACACACTCACACACCCATTCATACACTATGGACACTTTGGACATGTCAATCAGACTACCATGCATGTCTTTGAACTGGGGGAGGAAACCCGAGTACCCGGAGGAAACTCCCGACGCACGGGGAGAACATTCAAACTCCGCACACACAGGGCCACGACCCGTTGAACCCCCAACCCTGGAGGTGTGAGGCGAACGTGCTAACCACTAAGCCACTGTGCACCCCACAGTTTTGTACATATGCAGTTATATGAGATCACTCACTTTGTCATAGACTGCAAATGTCAGCAAACACCAGCAGCTCAGTTACTATAGTAATTCACAAAGTGAATTCACAAAGTGGAACTTATATATATATATATAAAACATCATTACACATAAAGTGAAATATTTCAAGCCTTTTTTGTTTTAATCTTGATGAGTACTGCTTACAGCTCATGGAAATCAAAAATCCAGAATCTGAAAATATTTTAATAAAGAATTTATAATACAAAAATTTCGACCTGAGCTCTAATCTGCTCATTAACTCAAAGCACCTGCAAAGGTTTCCTGAGCCTTTGATCTCTCAGTCTGGTTCAGTACACAACCACAATCATGGGGAAGATGAAAGCTCATTTTGCATTTCATTTGGAAATCAAGGTCCCAGAATCTGGAGGAAGAGTGGAGAGGCACAGAATCCACGTTGCTTGAAGTCCAGTGTGAAGTTTCCACAGTCAGTGATGATTTGGGGTGCCATGTCATCTGCTGGTGTTGGTCCACTGTGTTTTCTCAAGTTGAGAGTCAATGCAGCATCTACCAGGAGATTTTAGATAACTTCCTGCTTCTATCTGCTGACAAGCTTTATGGAGATGATGATCTCCTTTACCAGCAGGACTTGTCACCTGCCCACAGTGCCAAAACTACTAGTAACTGGTTTACTGACCGTGGTATTATTGTGTTTGATTGACCAGCCAACTCGCCTGACCAGAACCCCATAGAGAATCTATGAGAGACACCAGACAGAACAATACAGACGAGCTGAAGGCCGCTATCAAAGCAACCTGGGCTTCCAGAACACCTCAGCAGTGTCACAGGCTGATCGCCTCCATGCCACGCCACATTGATGCAGTAATTTGTGCAAAAGGATTAAAGCCCCAACCAAGTATTGAGAGCATAAAGTAACATACTTTTCAGAATGTCGACATTTCTGTATGATAAATTCTTTATTCTAATATTTTCAGATTCTGGATTTTTGATTTCCATGAGCTATAGGCCGTAATCATCAAGATTAAAACAAAAAAAAAGGCTTGAAAATTTTAACTTTATGTGCAATGACTCTAGAATATATGAAAGTTCCACTTTGTGAATTCAGTTACAGAAAAAAAAAAAAAATTCCACATTACATTTTTTTAATCACTTATATGTGGTGCCTGCATAGGGCCTACTAGTCATACTTTTGTTATCATAGTATGACATAGGAATATATAGTGATACTTTTGGGACATCCATTCATCCATCCATCTTCAACCGCTTACTCCTTTATCAGGGTCACGGGGGAACCTGGAGCCTGTCCCAGGGAGCATCGGGCACAAGGCGGGGTACACCCTGGACAGGGTGCCAGTCCATCACAGGGCACAATCACATACGTGATATGTATATAGTCACCGTTCAATGGCGTCGCCAGTTGGTGTTCCTACAAACATGGTTTCCATAGTAACATTTATCACTGGGTGGCGCAATTAGCATTCCACTTTTTCTTGAATCTAAAATTAAATATTCTGGAGGAGAGAGTTTGCATATAAAGTTCACCAGTGCTTTACATCAAATCTTCTTAAACTCAACAGCAGTAAAATTGAAATTCTTCTTGTTGGTTCAAGAACCAATTTGGCCAAATGTAAATGTGAATATTGATCATCATATTGATGACAGGTTACAAGTTTAAAGGGTTCCATCTTTGACAGTACTTTATCATTCGAAGCACATGTGACACAATAGTGTCATTCGCCTTGCATATTTCCACATACGTAATATTAATCGACTTTGTCCAGCTCTCTCAGTAAAGATCACTGTGATTCTTGTTCATACTTTAGTCACTTCTCGTATTGAGTATCGCAGCGCTCTTTTGTATGGCCTGTCTTCAAAGCTTCTCTATAAACTCCACCTAGTACAGAATTCAGCTGCTCAAATTATTTGTAGAACTCCTCTAGCTGAACACTTTACTCCCATATTACAACACTAGCATTGGCTCCGGGTTGAATATCAAATTGAGTTTAAAATCTGTCTTCTTACCTACAACCCACTCAATAATCTTCCACTCAATCCCCTTCCTACTTATCTGACCTTCTTCATATCTTCATTCCTACTTGTACTTTAAGATAATCTTCTGCACTCACTCTTGTTACCCCTTGAACTTGCACTACGAGCCTTTAGTCATGCAGCTTCTTATTTATGGAACTTGTTGCCACAGGATGTGTGAAACAGTGAAAGTCTTCTTGTTTTTAAATCTCGCCTTAAGACCCATCGTTTTAGGCAGGCTTTTATGTAATTGCTGCTATGCTTGTATCCAGTCTGTCCAGGCTGTAATAATGATTATTGTTGTTAATGTTGATTATTTTATTGTGTTTCTAAGGTGTCCATGAAACAATTTATACTTGCAGGAAATATGGCAGATCACGGATCGCGTGTCTTCACTACTCTACGGTCTTCACTCCCATTGGTAGTTGCTGCACTGAGTTGCTCCAAATGTGCATAAAGTTAAACTTTTCTCAACTTTGCTTGACCCGCCCACATCTACTCACCAACAGTCGCTGTTGCTCATGATGCTGGAAGTCACCAGCTCTCACTGAAAATGAATGTTCTCTGGTCGCTTTGTCTCTGCGAGACACTGTAGTCTATGTATGAACATACCTTTAGGTACATGCAAAGAAATGCTGTAAATTAAAAAATGTCTTCAAAAATAATTTGAAACAACATTAAAAAAACTTATTTAAAGAGCAGTAAACAACACTAAATAAAGTCAGTCTTTGATGAGATACTTTACTTTCAGACTAAGGACATGGATTACTGGAACCTGTGGTCTGATGAGACCATAAACTTATTTGGTTCAGGTGGTGTCAAGCGTGTGTGGCGGCAACCATGTGAGGAGTACAAAGACAAGTGTGTCTTGCCTACAGTCAAGCATGGTGGTGGGAGTGTCATGGTCTGGGGCTGCATGAGTGCTGCCGGCACTGAGGAGCTACAGTTCATTGAGGGAACCATGAATGCCAACATGTACTGTGACATACTGAAGCAGAGCATGATCAGTATGCAGTATTCCAGAATGATAACGACCCCAAACACACCTCCAAGATGACCACTGCCTTGCTAAAGAAGCTGAGGGTGAAGGTGATGGACTGGCCAAGCATGTCTCCAGACCTAAACCCTATT
>JAFFST010051515.1:35373-45839 GCA_022414735.1 Noturus placidus | reverse complement strand
TACAGTTTTATATCTTTATGTTTGAGGCCTGAAACGTGGCAAAAGGTCGAACAGTTCAAGGGGGCCGAATACTTTCGCAAGGCACTGTATATAATGCTAAACTGCCAGTGTATGTTCTCTGCTAATAAATGATTTTTTTCCCCTGTTATTTGCATTTTAATAAGTTTTTTTGTCTTTTATTTAATTGTTTAGACTTAGCCTAGATTATGCACAGCACTTTCATTGAGACTCAATATTACTCTCAATTACCCAAAAAAGCTTCCACTTTAATATCAATCCTCATCAGTTAGAATCGAAATTCTACTATTACCTTAATGTTCTTACAAATATATTGCATTTCCCCCCCAGTCAATATCAATAATAGCCACTTTTAAAAATTATTACAGCATTCACTAATCACATAACACACAAACAAAATCCTGCCAAATATTTGACTGTAATCAGCTAGAGGGAGCCATTTCATTAGAAAAAGGCAATGTGAGAAACAGGGTACTGCCAATGCCTCAGACAGGAAGAAAAGGAAGGATTTTTGCACTCTCTTTTATTTTAATTCAGAGCGCAGCAACACAAACAACACAGAGACAAAACATGCGTTCTGTTCTCATCATATTTTCTGCTACACTAATGTGCCTTCCAGGTACATATATCTCTACATACAATATGCTATAAAATCCACTCCCAATATTGAACAGATTACTTCATTTTTTTTTGCACCTGTAATGCTGTTTTTTTTCTCTCCACTGGTGTTTGTTCTGTAGTCCAGAATCCTCCTGATGTCATAAAATATCAAGACAAGTTTGCTGAGATCAAATGCAGTGTGATCTCACCGGCTACAAATACACTGTGATCTCACCGGCTACAGCAATCTCACGTCATGTTATCTATATTTATCACTAATAATACCATCTTCATTACATCAATAAAAAAAATGGTCATACATGCATTTAAATCAAAGCAGAACAATAAACAAACATTGAATAACCTTATCATAATGGTTTGTGGTATATATTATCCCTGATTTTTTGCACTTGAGTGCAAAGTTTATGAATAATATTTTTACATTGTCTCTGTGGGTGGAGTTATGATGTCACACCATACATCACTGACTAGAATCTGAATAATCTTATGCAGTCTTAGTTCACTCTGTAGTCTCATTATCAATTAATCACCATGATCAGAGTTCTTTTTTCAGTCACTCTACTGGATTCAAGGTAAAAACATCTCACTGTATATCACTGATATACAGACATATTAATCAAAATATGACAATAAACAGCTGATACGTAATTGTTAAAAATAAACTTTTTATTCATTGTTTATTCACAGGAGTTGCAGGAACGAAGGATGTCTTTCAGTCCAGTATACTCTGGGTTAAAATGGGTCAATCAGCCACAATAAACTGCTCACACACCAAAGATGCAAATCACAATCAGATGTACTGGTATCGTCAGTATCATGGAGAGAGCATGGAGCTCATCGTGTACACTACCAGCTATGGCCCTCAAGACTTTGGAAAATTCAGCCAAAGTAAATTCTCAGCCATTAAAACAGTTCCTGAGAGTGGCTCATTCACAGTGAAAGATGTGGATTATAGTGACAGCGCTGTGTATTTCTGTGCCGTGAGTAAACACAGTGTTATAACCACATGGCAGAGCTGTACAAAAACACACAGTGTATCTCAGGAGACACCTACTGGGGGCTGATTGACATCAAAGTCATTGGGATAACAATAGGAACACTAGCAGTTGATTAACACGTCCTGTAATGTAACATGTAATGGCATGCAATATTATGACATCTATCATGATCAATACTGTTATATTACTGCATATGCATTGTTATGATAACTCGTGTTATGAGCATTTGCGACATGTTTATGACATAGTTATATTTTTGTCATAACACAGGTTTAAAGTAAAGTATTATTATGAGCTATAAGAATTCTGGTATAAAATTGATTAACAAAATATTTGCTCCTACTTTTGAAACTGGTCAGCATGCCACATTAAAAAATCTTATTGGCATATGAGTGACTATATAATCACACTGTATACTATACTACACTATACAACCTATATACTGTTATTTATCTAAAAATTCTGCCTCTTGGATTCTTCAGTATCATTCATCGTCACTCAGAATGAACATGTGTAGCTCAATGATCTTGAAAAAGCATTATTTCTGGTTTAATTCAGCTTTTTTTCAGTAAGTGTCAATACTTTTACTGTACATCATGCAGTCAGCTAGTGGGAGCCCTTTCAATAGAAATGGCAATGTAGCAAACAGATAACAGAGTACCTGTATGCCCCAGACAGGAAGTAGAGGATGAATGACATGCTTCCACTCCCTTTTATTTTAATTCAGAGTACAGACAAACACACCGAGTGTCGCAGTGTCAACATGTGTGCTGTCCTCATCATATTTTCTGCCACACTATTGTTTCTACCAGGTAAGTATACTTATCTCTCTATGCAAGATTTTCAAGAAAATCTATTCACCAAATGCTTTACTTATTCATTTTGTGAACATTGATTGTTCCTTTTCTCTCCACAGGATCTGGTGTTTGTTCTGTAGTCCAGAATCCTCCTGATCTCATAAAAAATCAAGACGAGCTTGCTGAGATCAAATGTGCACACACTGTAAAGAACTATAATCAAATTCTGTGGTACAAACACAGCCAGGACACAGGATTTAAATACATGGGATACCTTTTAAATGCTTACCCAAAGTTAGAGGAAGAATTTGAAACAAAAATCAAACTGAGTGGTGATGGGAGCAATAACGGTTCTTTGAGTATAAACAGTCTTTCAGTGAACGACAGTGCTGTGTATTTCTGTGCAGCTTATTACACAGTGCTGCAGATCAGCTCACTTAATAACAAAAACCTTCATCTGATCCACGTTACCCCCAAACCAGAACACCTGCAGATGTGGGCTGGATTTCATTTAGTGCCAATAAACCACACAGACACTCAGCATTTACGTGACCGGCTTCTACTTACATTTAATACACTGTGATCTCACCAGCTACGGCTATCTCACATCATGTTAGCAATATTTTCTTTTGGAAAACTTAATTAAATTAACAAAGGTAAATATAGCACCTTATCAGTTAATCTTATAAACATCGTCTTCATGTCATACAAAGAAAAATGGTTTGTGTTTATGAAAGTTTATCCTCAATATTTTTAGACTGTCTCTGTGGGTGGAGTTATGATGTCATGTCCTACATGAAAATTTGAATAATCTTAAACGGCATTAGTTTGGTCTGTAGACCTGTCATCCACGATCCATGAGAGTCACCATGATCAGAGTTCTAGTCTTTTTCCAGTCACTCTACTGGATTCAAGGTAACTAAAACCATCTGAAAAAGCCTCTGTAATGACATAACTGCTATACATGCTTATCAATAAAACTAGAACAATAAACACCTGATACGTATAAAGAGCAATTTGAATTTTTTTATATATATATATATATTTATCAAAATATGACAATTTAATTGACATATTAATATGACATATTAATCAAAATATGACAATAAACAGCTGATATGTATTTGTTAAAAATAAACTTTTTATTCATTGTTTATTCACAGGAGGTGCAGGAGCAAATGATGTCTTTCAGTCCAGTATACTCTGGGTTCAAATGGGTCAATCAGCCACAATAAACTGCTCACACACCAAGGATGCAACTCACAATCAGATGTACTGGTATCGTCAGTATCATGGAGAGAGCATGGAGCTCATCGTGTACACTACCAGCTATGGCACTCAAGACTTTGGTAGATTCAACCAAAGTAAATTCTCAGCCATTAAAACAGTTCCTGAGAGCGGCTCATTCACAGTGAAAGATGTGGATTATAGTGACAGCGCTGTGTATTTCTGTGCCGTGAGAGAACACAGTGCTATAACCACTGTGCAGAGCTATACAAAAACAAGAAGGAAGAAAAAAAGACACCTAGAGAGGGCAGTATGTGACAACAAATCTCACTGTGTCTCAGTGTGTGTGTGTGTGTGTGTTTGCTCTCATTATTGCCACACTATTGTATTTCACAGGTGAATTTAACCCATGTATAATTTTATATAGGGGCGCACGGTGGCTTAGTGGTTTCCTCCGGGTACTCCGGTTTCCTCCCCCAGTCCAAAGACATGCATGGTAGGCTGATTGGCGTGTCTAAAGTGTCCGTAGTGTATGAATGTGTGTGTGAGTGTGTATGTGATTGTACCCTGCGATGGACTGGCACCCTGTCCAGGGTGTACCCCGCCTTGTGCCCGATGCATCCTGGGATAGGCTCCAGGTTCCCCGTGACCCTGATAAAGGAGTAAGCGGTAGAGGATGGATGGATGGATGGATTTTATATACAGTAATCTAGAAACCATTACATCAGGTTTCTTGATTTTTAAACCGTTTAATCCATAACTGTTTAATGACAGTTCTTGTCACGTTGGTGAGTGATCATCGTATATGCAAACAGTATATATAATGTATTTATTACACTGTCTGTGTGGGCGGAGTTATGATGTCACATCATATATCATTGATGAGAATGTGTACAAGAGTACACAGTCTTAGTTCAGTGTTTAGTCTTAACATTAAGAGAGATGATAAGAATTATTATAGTGTTTCAGTCACTGTACTGGATTCAAGGTATAGCTATTTTTTTCTTTTAAAGCTTCTGGATGCTTCTGTAATACTGTAACTGCTGTACATGCCTGTGAATCAAAATAAGACAATAAATATCAAGGTTATATTTGTTACAGTGACAATGTATTTGCTGTTTATTCACAGGAGTTGCAGGGGTGAATGATGTCTCTCAGCCCAGTGTACTCTGGGTGAAAATGGGCCAATCAGCCACAATAACCTGCTCACACACCAAGAGTGCACTTTACAATCAAATGTACTGGTTCCTTCAGTATCATGGAGAGAATATGGAGCTCATCGTGTACACTACCAGCTTTGGCACTCTGGAATTTGGAAAAGTCAGCCAAAGTAAATTCTCAGCCATTAAAAACAGTTCCTGAGAGCGGCTCATTGGAAGTAAAAGATGTGGATTATAGTGACAGAGCTGTGTATTTCTGTGCAAAAACACACAGTGTGTGTGTGTGTGTGTGTGTGTGTGTGTGTGTGTGTGTGTGTGTGTCAGGAAGAAAGAGATATGCCCAAAGAGGACAGTATGACAAAAACCATTGAGATATAAATGTCATAAAAATTTGTCATGATGTTTACAATGCATTCTAAAATGTCATGCTACATGTTATAGCATAAATATATTTGGTATATGGACATTAAATAGCTGTGCTTACTACTGATAATGATCTAATAATTTTTCTATATGTTTAGACATAAGCTGACATGGGGAAACAATGACATGTTGGATGACGTGTCATCTGCCTGGCACATTCTTTAAGTAGTTATGAGTCATGGCATAAAATGTTATGGAACCTATTATGATTATTACCAGCAATACTATTATATTACTTTGGCATGGTGGCTTAGTGGTTAACAATGCTTGCCTCGCACCTCTGTGTCCAAATACATGTGCTGTAGGCTGATTGGCATTTCCAAATTGTCCATAGTGAATGTGTATGTGATTGTGTCCTGCACTTTCAATGTTATGACAACTCACATGAGCATATGACCTGCATTGTCATACAGTATGCCCGCATTTTCATGTAGTTCCCTGGATTAGACCCTTGCCTTTTTGTTTGGTTTCTCATCATGGACTGTCCCTGTGTGTCCTTGCCCGCCAGAATTTGGACCCAAAATACGGCCTTGGATTATGATTGTGTTTTGCCCATAATAAAGTACAAGCTGAGTTTTTTCTGCCTTTTTACCCTACTCTATGTTACATTAGACCTTGCTGCTGAACAGAGCATGTGAATAAAGGGGAGTAATGTGACACTCTGCCCAAGTGAATGCCCTTCCTTCTCTCTCTCCCCCTCCCCCTCCCCCCCTCTCTCTCTCCCCCTCTGTATCTCGCGCTCTCTTTCTGTCTCTCTCTCTCTTTCTCCCTCCTTCTCCCTCCTTCTCCTTCTCCCTCTCCCTCCCTCCTCTCTCTCTCTCTCTGTCTCTCTCTCTGTCTCCCTCTGTCTCTCTCTCTTGCTCTCTTTCTGTCTCTCTCTCTCCCTCTGTCTCTGTCTCTCTCTATCTCCCAATCTATCTCTCTCTCTCTCTCTCTCTCTCTCTCACGCGCATGCGTGCGAGAGCGATTTTATGCTGCGTGAGTTTATGGAATTCCTGCTGACGTGCCACTTTGATATTCTGGTATCATATGATGGCCAACAATTCCCAACTGATAGATTCCTCTTGCAGGGCAAACTGTTGCCACTAAAGACTCATAAAGGCAGCATATGGACCCATAATCGGGAGTTTTATTAGTAGAAGGAACAGTATAAAAAAATCAGGGGTATAATAACACCATTACGCACTGATAGTTCATGGAAATAACACACAACACGGCAATATCATGAACACTGCAGGGTCAAAACACCAGAAATCAGAATGACAGACAAATCCAAAGCGTAGGGCAGAGTAAAAAATGACTGAGTGATCATCGTCCATGCCAACAGTAGGAATTATATATTTACACTGCCTCTGTGGGTGGAGTTATGATTTCACATCATACATCAATGAGAAGAATGAGTGTAATCTTACACAGTCTTAATTCGGTCTGTAGCCTTGACATCAAGAGACATGATCAGGATTATACTAGTCTTTCAGTCACTTTACTGGATTCAAGGTAACTACAAAATACACTGAATGCCTCTGTAAATAATAAGGAGTGACATTATTATCATCATAGTAATACTACAAACATACATGCCCAGGCATCAAAATATAAAATGAACAGCTCCTTTACATACCTTAAGTCAATCCTTTATTACTGTTTATTCACAGGAGTTGCAGGGGTGAATGATGTCTTTCAGCCCAGTATACTCTGGGCTAAATTTGGCCAATCAGTCACAATAAACTGCTCACACACCAAGAGTTCAGCTTACAGAGAAATGTACTGGTATCGTCAGTATCATGGAGAGAGCATGGAGCTCATCGTGTGATGGGAGAAACAACGGTTCTTTGACCATAGGCAGTGTTTCAGTGAAGGACAGTGCTGTGTATTTCTGTGCCGCTTATTTACACACAGTTACACACATTAGCTCACTGAATAACAAAAACCTTTATCTGATCCACGTTACCCCCAAACCACAACACCTGCAGCCGTGGGCTGAATTTGATTTAGTGCCAATAAAACACACAAAGACACTCAGCATCTAGGTGAATACTTTTATTTGATGCAATGTGATCTCACGGGCTACAAGAATATCCTAAATAAGTGCTCTAATGTGTCCGTCATCAATTGATCACAGTGAGTTTTTCATTATCATACATCCATCTTCTAACTCTTACTCCTTTTCAGGTTCACGGGGAACCTGGAGCCTATCCCAGGATGCATCGGGGACAAGGCGTGGTACACCCGGACAGGGTTCCAGTCCATCGCAGGGCACAATCACATACACACTCATTCATACACTACGGACACTTTAGACAAGCCAATCAACCTACCATGCATGTCTTTGGACTGGGGGAGGAAACCGGACTACTCGGTGGAAACCCTTGAGGCACGGGGAGAACGTGCAAACTCCACACACACATGGCCCCGGCGGGACTCGAACCCCCGACCCTGGAGGTGTGAGGTGAACGTGCTAACCACAAAGACACAGGCTGGTAACTCCACTCTGTGCTGGGCCACATAGTGGTGATCAATGTCGATTCAAAGCCTAACCCAGGATCTCTGGATGCCAGATAAGACTACACCCTAGATTTCACACACACACACACACACACACACACACACACACACACACACACACACACACCAGGGGCAATTTAGAATAGCCAATCCACCTTTAAAGTTTTCAATCTGTGGGTGTTGGTGTTGGACTGAAGCTCACAAGAGGGAGCTCATGATCTACCTTAAAATTTTTCCCAATACAAGAAATACAGCAGTAGAACAGTGATCCTTCTTTAAAAGCATGAGGAATCTGTTTGCACTTCAGAGGCTTCACTGAGCCATAATAGGCAACATGATCAAAGTTCAGCTTCGCTTTATTGTCTCCCTGCTCTGGCTCACAGGTATTTATTTCTGTTGCAACAAAATATGGGTTAAACAAAACCATTCTGAGTTTCTGAGAATATCTGAAATCACTGTAATCCACTGTTATCCACTCTTTTTCTCACTATAGACGCTGTCTTCAGCAGCAAAGTCCAGCAGACTCCTTCTGATCTAATTCAATCCAGAGGAGATACAGCGGAGCTCAAGTGTCTACATACCATAGAAACTTACAACATCATACTGTGGTATAAAAACAACGCAAGCCACACATTTGAGTTAATGGGGTATCTCTGGAATAAAAAAGACTACATAGAGCCTAATTTTACAGAGAAAATTGAACTGAAAGGAGATGCGACTAAGAGAGGTTCTCTCATTATTAAGAAGCTTTCATCAGATGACAGCACCATGTATTTCTGTGCTGCCAGTTTCCACAGTGATACAAATCATTTCACCTCGGCATAAAAACTTCCCCTGTAAGTTTCCTTAACAGTTCTTTCATACCTGTGTATGAGTGGTGAACAGGTGCCTCATGATTATTAGAAATGGTGTATAAGATACATGCACACACACATTTAACAAAAACAACAATTCTATTACAAGTACAATTTGCTATATTAGTTCATTTTGTTTAGATATTTTTAAGTTTTAAATCAGAATTCCTAGGTCTTTACTAAAATGTTCACTATTTTAACATACTGCATAATGCCTATTATAGCTTTTATTGTATGCATCACAGGTCATGTACAGTATGGTGCTATATTTAAAACAATAATAAACTTTAGTAAAGAGACAATTATGAAAAGCAACCTGAGAATCTCATGCCATTTTACAAACACATGGAGCAATACACCATCCATTGAGCTAGAGAGAGCTCTTTCACTTCAGTAATGTACATTATTTCTGCTGCTCTAACACACGACAGTAACATAAGAGAAAAGTATTGACAATTATTAATATGCAGGGTTTGGAGGGTTACTAAAAAATGTATTCTGTTACAGTTACAAATTACTTCATAAAAAATTTAATAAATTACATAATCCAAGTATCACAATATGAACGTAATGTAATCTGATTATTTTTGCATTACTTCAAGGTCACTATGTAAATAAAGTCAAGAGAAATGCAATATGATAATAAAAATAAATAGAATACTATTTAGAGCTTATAATCACGTTCATGATTTGGATTTGTTTTAATAACATGAATATATTTGTTGCTCAAGTGAGGCACGACTAGCAAGAGAGATCCAGAACTATAATCAAACAGCTGTCTATATTGTGTTATATCAAAAGATCAATTTCTTTGGTTTAAATAATAAAATCCTGATAGTATTTCCATTTTTTTTTACAAAATGTACCTGTAATCTGATTACTTTGTTTTTTGAGGTAACTGTAACTGATTACTGTTACCAGTATCCTGATTATGTAACACCACTACATGTATTCCGTTACTCCCCAATCCTGATAATATAATACTGATGTCACATCCAAAAAAATGCACTGTGGTGTTCAAATCTGTTAGTAGTAAATTGTCACATTTCCCTCCTGTCTCTGAAAGTTGGAGGGATTTAAAACCCTATGATTATGAACATGGATTTATCATGTCATTTCCTGGTTCAACAACTACAGACTGAATAGAGTCAGTGTAGCTCATTGAAAACATTATCAACCAACGATATGATCTGGATTTTAATGCTGGTACATTTACTAAATTGTTTCCAAGGTAACCAAAACATGACCAGTTGTATAATTGTCATAGAAGCTTATGAATCAAATTAATAATAGTATATCAATAGGAAGTGTTTCTTATGATACCACCTTATGTATTGTTTCTTTTATAAGATTTACATTAATGACTTATTAAATTATTTTTTTTATCCACAGGAGTTGTAGGAAAAAATGATGTCGTTCAACCCAATATACTCTGGGCTTAAATGGGCCAATCACCTACAATAAACTGCTCACACACCAAGGGTGTGGATTATAATAAGATGTACTGGTTCCGTTAGCATCAAGGAGATAGTATGGAGCTCATAGTGTACGCGTTGGCATTCCAGACTTTGGAAAATTTGATCCGAATAAAATTTCAGCCATTAAACCCAATCCTGAGAGCGGCTCTTTCACAGTGAAAGATGTGGATTATAATGACAGCGCTGTGTATTTCTGTGCCGTGAGAGAACACAGTGCTATAACCACAGGGCAGAGCTGTAAAAAAAACACAGAAAGACTATTAGAGACCATCCAAAGGGGGCAGCGTACTACAGTAGATATGCACACTTTTGGAAATATGTATAGTGAAATATATATATATATATATATATATATATATATATATATATATATATATATATATAT
>JAFFST010051515.1:12729-31622 GCA_022414735.1 Noturus placidus | reverse complement strand
AAACCGGAGTACCCGGAGGAAACCCCCGACACACGGGGAGAACATGCAAACTCCGCACACACATGGCCCTGGCCCCTGGCACTCGAACCCCGGACCCTGGAGGTGTGAGGCGGACGTGCTAACCACTAAGCCACCGTGCGCCCCAGCTTGAAACAGTCTACTTTAAACCATTCTCCTCTGACCTCTCTCATCAAAAAGGCATCTCCACTGACAGAACTGCTGCTCAATGAATCTTTTTCACACCATTTTGTGTAAACTCTAGACACTATTGTGGGTGAAAATCTCAGGAGATCATAGCTGCTTACCTGTATTTACTTGATTTTAGGCATTGAACTCCTGCGACATGGTTGGCTGATTGGATATATACAGTACTTGATTGAGCAGGTGTACAGGTATTCTTAAAGTGGTTGCTGAATGTATGTTAGAATTAGGAAACCAAAATCACTCATGCATTCATACAGTGAAAGTAGCATGTATCTTTTTATTTTATATGAAATTTCCATAGTTATAATATATCTCTACTGAATATAATACATGTGTATTATATCCACAGCCCACATACAAACATAACAGACTATACATTACTGCATTTTGTATGCAGAACATTAAACCACACACATCAACACACACACATCAACACACACACACACACACAGACACACACACAAAAATATTTAATCTGTGAAAGCATGACAAAAGTAGTCCAATTTTGCAGAAATTCAGCCAGTATGTATATAATAGTGATCACAAGCACATGATAGCATGCTAACAGTGATGTGGGTGGAACAAGCTATAAGGATTTCTGTAACAGGCTCAGGGAGGTTCTCTTCATTACGGCGCTCCTCTGAAGCAGAATCATGCTATAAGTAATTGATATTTTTCAATTTGCATTCTATAATACTGTTCATTTACATCTCAGAATCTCAGAAAATGAAGGCACACATTGTTATCATTCTGACTGTGTTAGATTTAATACTAGGTAAGTTAAAAACATAACAATATGTCATACATACCACATAATAGCAATGCTCTATACTAAACTTATATATTGACTTTATTTTCCAGGACAGCAGCAAAACTATGACATTCATCAAAGTCCCTCTGACCTGCTGAGTTTTCCAGGAGAAAACACTGAACTTCAATGCAAACACAGTGCTTCATCACTTTATATGATATCCTGGTACCGACAAACTTTTAATGACACGTCAATGCAACTTATTGCATATGTACGTTACAAGAGTGCAAATGTCGAAACTCCTTTCTCAAGTCAATTTAATGTGTCTGGAGATGGTGCAAAGCACTCTACACTCCAGCTTGTCAAAGTGAAAGCAGGTGAACACACTGGTGTGTATTACTGTGCAGCAAGTACAGCACAGTGCTCCAGGTCCCATCACTCTGCTACAAAAACCTCCCAACAGCATACATGCTACTAACGCAGTTGTATTCTTTATAGCTTTATTCCTCAGGGCTGTTGAGCATTCAAATAGATAGTGATGATTCATTTTGTATAAGAGCAGGTCTGACAATAGTTCTGGCTGTCATTCAAATCACAAGTTTATTATATTAATGTGTCCGTGGTAATGTTGGAGTTTATATAGAAACGGCATCTACAAAGGGACTTGTATGGTGGATACTCCACATAATCTAAAACTAATAACAAACATATTTGTATTAAAAATGACATAAGTCACCCAGCACTTTAATCCATGTCATTTAGTTGAGAACATGTTCTGCAGTCACAAATTCTCTTTTTAGCGCACCAGCATTGTCATATGGTCTCTAAATGGTGGTGTTGATTTATTTATTTATTTGTTTGAATGGTAGATGGGACAGTTTGTATTTCTCTTGACTCACAGGTGTCCCACAAAACAGCCAAGTAAGGCTAAAATGGCTCTGTTTTCTATTGAGTGTTGTCGTTCCCTATTTTTAAAGGATAACAATAATAAATAAACAACAATATAATACCCAGTATTTTGATTATGTGAGTAATATTGTTAAATTGATTTAGTGTAGTATTAGTGGTAATAGTATACTAAGTGTGATGTATGATTATTTTTATTTCACCTGTTAAGACTTCAACCTTAGTTGCTCTTCTCTTACAGTTTTCTGGGATTAAATGCTTTATTACTTTCTTTTTTTAATTTACTCTGATTCAAAATAAATGTAGCAGAGTTGAAAGTTGTATTAGTTAAAATGTAAATATTCTTTGATTTAAGAATTCTCAAAAAAGTACTGTAAGAGTGAACCATGTACTCAAGTACTGTAATGAGAGTACACAGTGTTTGTTACTTTCCACCACTGGTTATAATATGCTGAATGTGTACATTTGCCTGTTTAATTTCTTTAATTTAAATTTTGGCACGCACTACCAACTGATCAACAACTCCTACACCAGAGTGTTCAGTGAGGGGGATATCTAGAACAAAACAGAATCCACTCAGTACTCTAGTCCTGAGTGTACTCTAGTTCAGGGTTCGACGGTTTCACAATTACTCTCCATGCCATTTAGGTGAGGGCATATGCCACACTCACAAATCCCCTTTTTGCACACTAGCATTGTCTTATGGTCTCAAGATGGTGCTGTTGATTCATTCATTTTTTTATGTGGGGAATATAGATTTTGCATATCTCTTGCCACTCAGGTGTCACACAAAAACATTTTTTTTTTTTTAGCAGATAAGTGAGAACGTTTTTAGTAGCATTTTTTTCAACCCTTGTTCAAAGATGGCTTCCTGTTTTCTATTGGGTTTAGTTGTTCCCTATTTACATAAAGATCATCAACAATAAATAACCCAGTATTTTAATTAATATTGTGTAGTATTATTATGTTAAATGTAATATCATGTAATTTTTAGTTCACTTGTTAAGACCTCAGCTTTAGTTGCTGTTCTTTTCGACTCAATTGCACAACATTGATATCAGAAACAAACAAACAAACAAACAAAAAATATAAAATAAGGGAAGGAACAGTATAAGATGGCGGTGTATGGGGAAATCACTCCTTAAAATATGAAATCTGAATGGCTGGAGATCTCACAACTCATCCTGACAGTGTATAATTTTGTAATGATTATTTTGACTAATAATTTTGCACTGTAACGACTTTGTAGTAAGTCTAGCTGCCTCAAATTGGTGTGAATATTCTACATACTAATGCTGTGATGTCATATCCTGCCTGACTGCTTACCTCAAATAGTCTTGTCATCAAGATGTCATCATTGTCTTCCATTAGTTCAAATCAACATGATCAAGTTTCCCTGTAAATTCATACTCTTCTTGTGGTGTTTCTCAGGTAGCATTTCTATATACACATGGAGTACATTTTATTAATAAACATATACACAAAAGGACTAATACTAATCTAACAATTTTCTTTAACTTAGGATCCTTGATTTGCAAAGATGTTAATCAGAGCCCTCCTGATGTCCTGTGTTTACCTGAGGAAAATGTAACTCTTAGCTGCAGCCACAGCTACTTGAGCTATGACACAATATTGTGGTATCAAAGGACGCAAGGAGATACCAGCCTGAAAATCATCGGATATGTAAGATACACTAGTGTTACAGAAATAGAGAAAGATTTTCAAGGCCATTTTTCAGTGGCTGGAGATGGGAGATCATCAGTTTCTCTACAAATTCTCAAAGCAAGACAAGTGCCACACAGCGCTCTCTACTTCTGTGCAGCTTACTACACAGTGTTACACACGTCGTCTCCTCTAAACAAAAACCAGTCTTTACTCCACTGTACACCTGTTTAACCACATCACAAACTACACTAAACACAGATCACAATAACACAAATAGTGATGTTATTCCCTTCATTATACTATTTGAAAATGGTGCGTTATTTTTTTCTACCCAAACATTGGGTTGAGACTTTTGGGTCATTTAATTGGGATATATTCTCAGTCTCGGGTAGTTTTGTGTAACCCAATTAATGTCTGGGTCCCAGATGTCTGGGTCCCATTAATGACCCATTAATGTCTGGGTCCCATTAATGACCCAGGTTAATCTCTGTGTCATTTTCACTGACAGTTGAATCAATACACCCCTCTCCCACCCTGATGCCTCAGCCCAGCTCCTTGGGTCAAGCTGTTTGAATTCTCCTCAGGTGGAGGTAGCGATTTTTGAGGTGAACACAGGTATGTTTGGGCAGGGAGCTCTCGAAAATGTATTCATTGGAAAACAGTAACTCAGCGCGTGATAATTAACTTTACCTTTCGCTACGGGTTCAAAAGTGAATATCATGTATTGCTACCTCAGTTATGGCGTTACACTACTATGTGTTTATGTTGGCTGTGAAAAATGGACTGAAGCTATTCTATAACTCTCTGGGTCTGAATCTTATCCCAGGCTCTGAGTTACGGTTAGCTAGCTTGATGCTGTAGGGATGAGTGATGCTATTCCCATGATCTTTTTGAAAGTTACCAATAATGTAGCATTACAGCTATTCACCATGATGTAATGCCAGTGTCAAAACCAGAACAGCAGTCAGAACACAGAATATTTATAGCCACAAGAGTAAGCAACTCAAACCAAATACCAGATCACACCTCCACCTCCAACATCACTTTCTCTCTCTTCCCACTTCCTCTTTAAATATTTGGTGCCATTCAGTGATCTCATCTGGGGAGTAGGGAGCAAGGCAGGCTAGGGCAGGCTGGAAACTCTGGGAAGGAGTTCGGACCTGCACACAAAATATGGCACAGAGAAAAAACTTCCCATCCCAAAAATTATTGTTGTAACAAGAGAGTGGGTTAACATTAATTACATTTAGCATGTGATTTAGACAAGGCAAGCCATGGTAATTAGCACTCGGAGGATGGGTTAAAGCCGTGTTTCTTCATGTATTCTTCGAATGTTAATGCTGGTTAGCTGGTTAATTCTCATAGTCTTATGGTATTCTTATAATGATTAAACTTACAAGCAGATGGATAACTAAAGGTTATTAAACATCATCAATACTAAAGTTGAATTATTCAAGGTTAATAAAAGGTTATTTCTTATTTTCTCCATTTTACAACTTGGCAATACTAGTGATAATTCGTAGATCGACTAGTCCTAGGGCAAATTGATAGGTGTATTACGGTGATCATGAGCATGAGGGTGGAACCTCACTATGTGAACAACCTGTAGGTGTTTCTGTAACAGACACGTAGAGTTTCTTTTCATCACTCAGCTCATCTAAAACAGTCAATTATATAAATTCTCTACCTGCTGCTGCTCGGAAATCATTTCAATATGTGGACACACGTTCTTATCTTACTGACTGTGGTACATTCGGTACTGGGTAAGCTATTACCACACATGCAGCACATACAAATACCAAACACCAAAACTCTACACTAAAATCATGTTTGTCTTTATTTTCAAGGACGGTTACAAAAATATAACATTCATCAAAGTCCCTCTGACGTGGTGAAGTTACCAGAAGAAAACACTGAACTGCACTGCAAACACAGCGTTTCTGAGTTTTATGTGATGATGTGGTATCAACAGTCTCTTAATAATACTTCGACGAAACTTATTGCACATTTATATTTCAAGCAGGCAACAGTTGAAAACTCTTTCTCCAGTCACTTTAACGTATCGGGAGATGGAGAGAAACACTCTACACTCCATCTCATCAAACTAACAGAAGCTGAACACAGTGCTGTGTATTACTGTGCAGTAAAGCACAGTGCACCAAGTCCTTTCCCATTTATTCATATCAATGGATCCAACCATATACTTAAACTTGCAGTTACATTTAATGGAGTGGAACATCTACAAAATAAGTTCATTCCTATTATTAATTATGCTATATGCTAAAAGCTATATGCAGTCAAACACTCACCAGTGTCTCTTTTTTCTTTAAAAATTTTTAAAAGACCATCTTGCCATGCTACTAAAAGACTGCAAAGACCTCCATCTTGACTATATCCATGACTGCATACATATTATTAGTTTATGAGGACCATCAAAATGCAAATCCCTGTGTTAGATGTTACAATATAAACAATAACATATTTGGGCACATTAATATACATATATAAGCATGTGATTTGAATTACAGCAGGTAACAGAACTGTAAAAAGGTTTTTAAAAAAAATGAATGGTAAAAGAATGTTTTAAGGTTTATAACGTAAACACCATATTTACATATTACTAGGTTAAGGCTCTGGGTTACTGATCAGAAGGTTGGGGGTTCAAGCCCCAGCACCATCAAGCCGCTGTTGGCAAGGCTTTTAACCCTCCTGGCTCCAGGGACGCTGTATCATGGCTGACCTTGTGCTATGACACCAACTCCCTAACAAACTGGGATATGCAAAGAAAAGAATTTCACTGTGCTGTAATGTACTGTATATGCAACAAATAAAGGCTTCTTCTTCTTCTTTACTACTTTGAATCTTTTATGAGCATAGCACATTACAGTAGCTTAAGGTTAAGGTTAAACTGAACCTTTTCATGCATAGTGTCCACACTTTTGGACACTCAGTAAAAGGCTCTTTTAAAGATTTTAGGAAAATCCATCCATCCATTTTCTGTACTGCTTATCCTACACAGGGTCACAGGGAGGCCGGAGCCTATCCCAGGGAGCTCAGGCACAAGGCAGGGGACACCTTATTTTTTGTTCCAGACACCACCTTAGATTATTATTATTATTATTATTTTATCATTTTGGTCTTTAACATATAAATGCTTAAGTTTTTGGACATTGGAGGATTTTTTTTAACCATTCATGTATAATATTTAATATTTTTTTACTCATGGCACTCTTGGAGAATCCATTTACTTTTTAATATAATTTATACATGAAAGGGTTAAGGTTGGTCACACCTACTCCATCTACTTTAAATGATTCTACAGCACAAAATATTAAAACTTGCAAAATTTTCAAATTGTTCTTGCAGCTAAAGATTCTTGTCTGATGGGGGCAGTATGCTTCCACACATACACTCTATATTACACTGTATTTGCGCTATACCACTATAGATAAGAGAGACTGTTACAGACTAGAGCTCATTACATTTTTATCATAGCTTACTGTCTACCCACAATGTTTCAAGCTTTCCTCAAACTAACCAGTTTGGTGCTCGTGGTCATAGGTAATACAAGCTCATAAATTTAAAAATCTCATTTGCTACTTCTCTAATGAAAACCCTCTTTCTTCACAGGTATCTTAAATGGAAAGATGGTTCAGCAAACGCCTCATGGCCTCTTCAAGAGTCAAGGAGAATGGGCAGAAATGAAATGTTCCCATGATATTCAAGGCCATGATCGCATTCTGTGGTACAAACAATCTCACAACAAGGAATTAACCTTCATGGGATATCTAGTATCTAAATTCGGAAGCATAGAACAAAAGTTTAAAGACAAAATCATAATCAGTGGAAAAGCAAACAAGTACTACAGCTCTTTGAACTTGACAAACGTTACACTGGAGAGTGGTGGACTTTATTTCTGTGCAGCATATTACACAACAGCGCAAATCCTCTTTCTTCATTACATAAACTGAATATCAGCTCTCAACATCTCTTATGAGCTCTGCACTAACCACTACAGCTGAGTATTTTCCCATGTTAAAAAGACCTACTAGTGTTAATATAGTGTATATGGGCAATTGCTGTTCAATACTAGTTTCTCAACAATGATGTGCAGCAAAAGTAGATTTTTTCAATATCTATTTTTTTCCCCAAAAATGCATTTGAGGTGATACTAGAAGTACGTAAATATACTAACGTGTTCCAACCAAAGTACAAATCACACAAAGGAACCATATACATAAGACTGTATTCTGTAATCATAGGTTTTATGCCTATATCTTTATGATAAGACTTTGTGCTGTAAGCCTCAACCCAAAGGTTTCATAACAGTTATGATGTAATGAGTTTCTGATTATTTAGGCCTCACTGGTCCCCTCAGTTTAATAATCCATATATTCACAAAGCAATTGAATGCATCCTAAGACCACACTAGTAGTATTCAATACACTGATGATGACGATATGAGATATCATGGCAGTTTCCACATCCAAGTCTCAGCTCGCCTGAGAGCAAAGTATGGTATACTTCAGCGTATAGTACCAGAGTGAAAAAAAAATCAGATCATGGACAGCAGAGAGAGGTGTCACAGACTAGATCGAAACTGAATCCCTCTCGAGGTCACACTTCAGCAGAGCTGCTGTTATTAGTATTTGGCGTGCATTATAGAGGGCAAATATCATGACTGGCTTTATATTATTAATTCTGTTTTTACCTGCTGGTAAGGACATTTAAACTTTTTTGTAATATTTATTTTTTTATAATACTTATGCAAAAATAATGATCTCAAATTCTGAGGAATTCTTCATGAAACCATTCCCCCCTCTTTTTTCAGAAGTAACTAAAGTAAATTCTAAAGTCTGTGTAAAATTGTGAATTGACTTTTTTTTTCCCTAAAAAGACTTTAGACAGCAATACAGTACACGCATTCTACTAACTACTGCTCTAACGATTTTTCTCTTTGTTTTCAGGCTTCAGTGTAAGACAATCTCCTGATCTTTCTGCTTATGAGGGTCAGAATGTGACTCTTCAGTGTACTCAGATCGGTACTTCATATAATGGCATGTACTGGTTCAGGCAGACACCTTCTGAATCCCTGGAGCCCATTGTATACTACTATATTAACATTGGCACACCAGAAGATAGATTTAAGCAGAAAGTTTCTGCCATAAGAAACGGCAACTCTCTGGATCTAACTGTGAAGGAGCTGCAGAGCACAGACAGTGGCATCTACTTCTGTGCAAAACAGGATGCACAGCATGATAACCTAATCTTTAACCTGAACAAGAACTGTACCACCCCCACAACAAACACATACTCAGCACCTGTTAACTGTAGTGCACAAATCAAGTACTCATGACCAAAATACACAAGAGACAGATATATCAAGTGTTTGCAAAGTCATTTCCTATCATCCGTCTTCAATTAAGCATGATGATTCTGCTCTTTTTATTTCAAATCATGCTGGCAGGTAAGCGTCTATTGTGAAGCTCTCTCTTGCGATTTCTGTCTATAATTTATTCATTTAATTTTTTATCTCACAGCAGTGTTCAATTCTTGTTTCTGATTGGTCAGAAGGCGTTGATTGATTTTCTATAACAGCAAAAAACAAACATGTGTAATTGTTGATATGGTGAAGTTTCCGTGAGCACATGTTTATCATTGTTGGAAGGAGTCTATAAATGCCAGCGCTTTGTAACAATCAGAGGTGAAGCTCTAGTGAAGTAACTATGTTTTCGAACAAGGAAAAATCTTCAAGCTGCATTCTTAATGTATTACTAACATTATCAAGAGAAAGAGAAAAGACATACTGTCGGACGGTGAGGGAATGACTGTTAGCTGCTATAACTTAAGAGATACAGTAACAGGAACTAACACGTTTAGTGAATGCTCTATAACATTTAATCTAACTATACATGGATGAAAATTATGACATCATTCATTCATCGGTCGATTAATAAAAATGTAATTGTTGGCACATTGCTGTGGTATAAGATGAATAAAACTACAGGACATGCTGTTATAGGAACATAATCAACTTTAGGGTGGTAACAGTGACTCTAGTTCCTATCTGACAGAATCACACAAGCACCATGCCATTGATTTATTTTTTCCTATAACAGCAGAGCCCATACTATTTTATTCTAGATATTAAAAACTTATTTCATGTGCTTCCCTGTGCTCTCTTTAGGTCTTGTTGCAAGTCATCGAGTTGAACAATCTCCTCCTGACATGATCAAAAATGACACAGATTCTGCGCAACTCTTCTGTTCCTATGCAGTCAAGAACTTTGAGCACATACTTTGGTACAAACAGTCTAAGGAAAGGAATTTAATTTATCTTGGATATAAAAATCTCAAATATACCTATTCAGAACAGGACGCCAAAATAAACCTTGTTGAAGACATGACCAATAATGCCACACTTACAATAAACAATCTGATAACAAAAGACAGCACCGTTTACTTCTGTGCAATACAGATTCACAGTGTGTCAGTGTCCCCTCCTCCCTGTACCAAAACACATATCTCAGGATATATCTGCCACACATGCACTACAGTAATGGATATTCATACAACTGTACAACAGCTAAAGTGGTTAATTTAGTAAATATGAACATTTTCTATGCAGTTTAGTTTACTTCCCCATTTGTATGATCTCATATGTGTACATAATGTATATAAGATTGTTTAATACCCAATAACGAGAATAGCTAATCAATATATTTTACACTTTGGCATAATGGTATAAATAAAATATATGTACTTTACCTTAATTGGCTAAAGCTGAAATGGGTTTGATGTCATTTCCTTCATTGGACCTACACCAGAATGCTTTTTTTATAATGGCCTTAAACTTGAAATTTTGGAGATTAAGCATGGCAAATTGAACTCTCACTGATCAGTGGAGCTTTACAGAAGTCGCACTAATATAGGCTATGGCACACTATTGTGTCATATAAGCTGTGCATTGGAAATGTGTCTTGCTTTCCTTCTTGCTTTTCCTACTGTGTGTAACACAATGTCATGATGTGTATTTGTTTTCATAGTCAGATTTGAACCAGCATTGGGTGTGAAACAAAACATGATGAAACAAATGTGAATCCCACCAATAAACACACACAAAAAAAGGCTTCATAAACAAATTATAACAACAAAAAGCTAGTTTCATCCATCCATCAGTCCATTTTCTGCACTGTTATCCTACACAGTGTTATGGAGAGCCTGGAGCCTATCCCATGGGATTCGAGGCATGAGGTGGGGCACACCCTGGATGGGTGTCACACACTAAACTGGACTAGGAAAGAAACTAGGGGAGTGCACAAAGGAAACACCCAAAGCATGGGGATAACATGAAAACTCCATGCACACATGGCTGAGGTCGAAATCAAACCTGCAACCCTTTAGGTGCGAGGCAAACGTGCTCCTGAACAAGATGGCTTGTGGAACTTTCTGGAAATCTTTCTATCTTCTATCTAATGTAACAAGTTTCAAAACAATGATAGCTTCCCCAAATCAAGAAATTATTTACAGCTATTTATCATTAACAACAACAGCCATAAAATTATTATTTTTTTTATATTCTATACTAATCAGTTTGTAAAGCGTTGTGGAAACCATGTTTAGCAATTTAGGTAGAGACTCATTAATTCTGCTGCTTTTCCCTTTTTGCAGGCCAAAAAAGTAACAAATCTGTAATACGTATTTGAAATGAAGGTGCAAGCACAGTAAAATTTAGTCAGAATTCAACATGTGGAAGGAGGAGCTGAAATGGTTTTGATGTCATTTCCTCCATCTGATCCTCAGCAGGATGCTTTTACAGCAGTCTCTGGTCTTCATCCCCTCTCTTGCCATTATTATTAATCAATATGATTAGTGTTAATATCTTCCTGCCTTTCTTGCTTCTCTGGACACCAGGTACTAATTTGTCTATGAAGTGATTTCAACTTGTGTAGTTCATTTAATTAGCAAATTATTCATGATGTTTCACATTTATGTTATTTTTTTTTTTTTAACTTATTTGCTATCCTTTAGTTTTAGCAGGAGAGAATGGAGTCACCCAAAGCCCCAGTGTCGCCTGGCATCTGAAAGGAGAATCTGCTGAAATGAAGTGCAGTCATAATAAAGATGCTGGCTATTTTCAGATGTACTGGTACAGACAGCGCCGTGGAGAGAGTATGGAGTTCATCGTGTACACAACACCTAGTAGTGAACCAGACTTTGGCTCAGTTGATAAAAATAAATTTTCTGCTGTTAAAAAAATTGCTGCAAATGGATCATTAACTGTGAAGGATCTGGATACAGAGGACAACGCTGTATATTTCTGTGCAGTAAGAGAACACAGTGTTACAGATCACCTGCACTGCTGAACAAAAACACCTGCACTGATATTACTGCAGTAACTGCTACAACACACAGAGGGAGTCCTCATCTATTTATTTTTTTCTGCACCTAAACCTTCACTCAGCCTTTAAAAATAAATATTCTGCATTCCCCATTTTTTTTTCGCCCCCCCATGATGCATTTCAGTTCTCTGTCATTTGGGGGTGCATTAGACACTACTATCATTAATTCAAAGGAAGAACCAAGATGATCACCACCCTCTTTGCTTTTACAGCATCATTCATCTGTCATACTGGTAATGCTACAGTTTTCTAATTGCATTAAATCAATTATGAATTATTCCACTGTGTAAACCGTTTTCTGCAATTTAGATAGAAAACGTTGAGTAATTTCAAAATTGACTTAATCTTTTAATTTCATACAGGCTGGTCTTCATCTGTCAAAAATGTTCACCAGACTCCTCCTGATTTAATTAAGAATCTACAGGAATCTACAGAGCTTAACTGTTCTCACTCCATACCAGGCCACGATGTTATGCTTTGGTATAAACTATCTGACAGCAACGAGTTACAGATTCTTGGACATCTCAATATGCATTTGAAAAACCCTGAGCAATCCTTGATTAACAAAATCAGTTTGGATGGAAATGGAGAATATACTGGTAAAATAACGATCAAAAATCTGCAGCCCAATGACAGTGCAATTTATTTCTGTGCAGTACGTAGACACAGTGTCGCAAACTTGTACAAAAACTCATCTCTAATCTCAAACCCGTGCATTATAAGAATAAATACTCATGTTCAGACCCCTGCAACAACTGCTTAAGAGTAGGCTTTAAGCTTTATATTCCACAAAATGAGCTCAAAACACAAAATAAAATAATAATAATAAAAAAAACAACAATCCTCAGTACATTCTCAGCACACTCTACTCACAAAATCCAGGTGTGAACTCATCTCACTAATTCAAGTCTGGATGTAGTAATTGAGGTTTATACAGACATGCAATATTTATGCAAAAAATTAAAAATGGCTTAGAACGACTAGACTAGCATTTTCTTCCATGCTATAATAATTGAAATGGACACAGTATTGTGGCAGAGCATTGTTCCTAGCTATTGTTTCAGCTTCACATAGCTTGTCCAGTTAAACTAAGCCTCAGCTTAGCTTGACACGTACTGTAGCATGTTTGTCCAAAAGCCAGTTGTCATAATAACTGAGCAGGGATTAAGATTAGACTGCTTTATAGAACTGAAATTGACCAAAATGATCTGGACATGTTGAAATAAGCTGGCATACTGAACTAGCTTGCTTTGTGTAATACTCCTCAGAAGCCCTTCTGACAGACACTTCTCCAGCTGTCCTTCAATTCTCCTCTATGTTTAGAAAATGGCCAGATACTGTTGTTTTGAGAGGAACAATCAATCATGTGGGGGAAGAAATGTTTACAATTCAAGAAGAAATAAAATGAAAGAACAGCTTTTACAAGACGGAAAAAAAACAACCTTTTCATTGTTGGAATGAAGTGCTTTTCTCTTGACAGATAATGCTACCAGTCATGTTGCAAAATTGCAGTTAAAGTGCTTTGAAAGTATCTAGCTTGAGTAACAAATCTAACAAAAGGTTGCCATTTTTACACTAGAATCAAAATGGCATGGATGCCATGGGTAAACATGTAGTGTGAACAAGCACTATAATAACTAAATATAAAATTAATTAAAATCCATCCATCCATCCATCCATCCTCTACCACTTACTCCTTTTTCAGGGTCACGAGGAACCTGGAGCCTATCCCAGGAGGCATCGGGCACAAGGCGGGGTACACCCTGGACAGGGTGCCAGTCCATCACAGGGCACAATCACATACACACTCACACACCCATTCATACACTACAGACACTTTAGACACGCCAATCAGCCTACCATGCATGTCTTTGGACTGGGGGAGGAAACCGAAGTATCCGGAGGAAACCCCCGACGCACGGGGAGAACATGCAAACTCTGCACACACATGGCCCTGGTGGGACTCGAGCCCTGGACGTGTGAGGCGGACGTACTAACCACTAAGCCACCATGCGCCCCAATTAATTAAAATGAAAGTGCTATTTTATTGAATAGAATATAGTTCTCATTGTAATACATACCACTACTATTTTTGTTTACTAGTATAAGGTACAATTATACATCATTTAATGAAACTATATGTGCATAGTGGCATTATTTTTTTATGGAAGCCTTTGGTTGATCAATCATGTTTGTCATCAAGAGTGACAAACCATTACTGAAGATGGCTCTTCAGATGTCACACTATTACAGATGCAAAATGTTAAAAAAAAAAAAGAGGATAATTCTTATAATTAATTCCCTGACAATAGTCCCACTATTTGCTTGTCTACATGTCTGTTTTTTTTTCAGTGATGTGGTTAGTCTCTCTCTCATATGGGGGTATTTGTGTACCAGTGTTCATCACATGTACATTGCTGTGACAGTCTAGCAGCAGATTCAGACTGAATTTTGTGAATTTTACTGCATCATTCACCTTCCATATCAGTAAACTTTTATACGGCTATTTTGATATTTTAGATTTCAATACATTGTGTCAACCATGCTTTACAATTCGATTACTGTATTAAATCTTTTATTTCTATACAGGATGGACTTCTGCTGCGAACAATTCATCAAACTCCTCCTGAGGTAATCAAGGTATATACACAGGACTACCGATTTTTCCTGTTCTCACTCCCTGTCAAGTACAACGGGATTGAGGTAGCAAGAGAGGTAAGACAAGACAAAACTGTTTAGCTGAGTGGAACGACATGACATTTTAATTAAAGGCCTTTAGACAGGGACACAGTAATTGAGGTAGCCAGAGAGGTTACACAAGACACAAACATTTAACACAGTGGAATGACAACATTTTTATTAAAGTTTCAAGTGTCTAGCCTTTAGATTTCCATGATCTTGAACAACAAGATTAACCTTTAGTTTTGCCGTAGTGTTTACAGACAAGGTCTTGTCCTGAACTTCTCCAGGCACGTCTGTGCCTCAAGACAGGTACAACGTGATTAAGGTAGAAAGAGATGCAAGACAGGACAAAACTGTTTAGCCGAGCGGAACGACATGACATTTTAATTAAAGCTCTTTAGATTTCAGTGAACAAAGTGTTTACCTCAAGACAGGGACACAGTGGTTGAGGTGTCAAAAGAGGGAAGACAAGACCAAACTGTATAGTATAGTGGAACAATATTAAATTAAAAAAAACGTTTAAATGCCTATACTTTAAATTTCCTTAAACAGAGTGAGTAACCTTTAGTTTTACTGTAGTCTTCTCCACTGAGTTCTGAACTTGAACAGGAGCTTGTTTACCTCCATTCAGGTTCCCCATCATGGAGATAGCAGAAAAAAAAGAAAAAAGTGCAGTTCTTATTTTCGTCATATGTGGGCGCTGTGCTGTTAAAGTGTGGGAGGAAACTGATCCCACGCTTTACTACATCAGACATGTACATGCAATATGAGCTCAGTTTAAAAGACATTCAGACGTCCAACATGATCCGAGCTGCCAGTATTATATGGGTTTTAATGATATGTCACGGAGGTATATTTTTATTTATATTGATGTTGTTTAAGCACTGTTACTGTCTATGGATTTAATTTGATATTGTTCCAAGCAATATTCTCTCTCATTGCAGGGTTTTCTCAGAGTAATCGTGTCTTCCAGACTCCTCCTGATCTCTTTGGAAACCATAAACAATCTGTTAAAATCCAGTGTGAACACAGTGTACCAAATTATGATCGAATCAACTGGTACAGAGAAACTCAAGACCAGGGACTGACCTTAATTGGATATCAATTAGGAAAGTCATCACAACAGATTGAAAATGATTTTAAGCTGAAAGTGGAGATCGTTGGGGATGGAAACAAAAACGTATCTTTGACCATCAAAAATCTCTCATCCAATGACAGTGTGGTGTACTTCTGTGCTGCGTATTACACAGTGCTGCATCTCTGCTTTATTCAGTACAAAAACCCTCTGTGTAAATATTCTCAGCACCTCATTAACACCTGCTCCTGAGGCCTGGAACTGACACATTGCCAGTATTTTTACAGAAAAGCCACACTTACATGATTACAGGTAATTATAGCTATATAAACTATAAGCATCTCTATCAACTTCAGACATACATTTAATAATGAATATCACTTGTATATGTAATAATTTACCACATTTCCTTTTATACAAGTAATTTACAAGTCAAGCGGAGACCAGTTTAAGCACATTCCTGAGCGTATGGGTTAAGGAGTGTTCTTAAGACAAGAAAGTGGCTTTCTGTCTGTCATGGGTTTTGCGATTATAATCTTACAATCAGAAGTGCAGAGCTAAAACTGATGAGCTACCATGTTGCTGGATCACTTAATAAATAACAGTATTCATGTCTAAAGCCAGGAATAATCCTCTGTGATCCTCACAAACTTTTAAAACAAGGTCAAATCATTTCCTTAAAAAAGCCTTTAATCAGTGATGACTGGAGGTGATATTAGATGGGAGGGCTGAAATATAATATTAGTCAATAGCTTGACAATGAAACTATAAAGGTTGAGAATTTTTCCTTTATACTTCTTCTAGAATGAATTGCAGTAGTGCTTAGTCCATCAGAAACATATCCTCATTCTAGTACAAATTGGTCAGGGGCTAAAAATATTATAATGTATTTCAAGACAAATATGCAATTACAGCAGTTAAGACTGTAAAACTCACTACAGCAGTGGTTTTCAAAGTGGGGGCCGCCAGGGGGCGCCCGGGAGGGCTCAACAATTTGGTGTCAAAAATAAATAAATGTATGTTTTCTCTTTCTCACTCTCAGACAACCACACACACACACACACACACACACACACACACACACAATCAATTCCTAATGTAATGTAATGTAAAGATGTGAGATGTATTTATTAATAAAAAGAAATGGGGACATATTCAGAAGTCTGTATTTTTAGTGTGTTTTAAAGACATCTTGCCAAAGGAGGCTTCGGACAAATTTTAATGCCATTGAAGGGGGCCATGCCTTGGAAAAGGTTGGGAACCTCTACACTACAGCACTGAACAGAGAATGATCACAGTGTGTGGATATTCATCTGGTCTTTAGGTGGTGCTGTAGCTGCACTCATTTATTTATTGGGTGGAGGATGTGAGCTGTTGTTTCTCATTCCTCACAATAATATCCTACATTTGTTAATAATTTGTTAATAATTTGTTATTAACATTGTTAATAATATCCTACAATTTATTGTTTGTTCAGTTTTTTCCTCCATGGTAAAAAAAACCCCTGACCTTTTGAGATCTGTGTAATACAGTCATGATCATGATCAGCATTTTCCAATGCTGTCATGTTTTGCTTATTTAACTTTTTTGTGATCATTTTTCTTTTGTTCTGATTGTGCTGTAAAAAAATAAAATAAATAAAATACACAAAAAAAAAGAAGATTAAGTACAATATGCATCCTAATAAGTGATTTGTTGATGCTGTTTATATTTTCAGTGAATGAGAATCCTCCCACATACATGTGAAGTTGTGTGATGTGCTGGAATGTCCAGTGAATATCTGACATGTACTGCATTATTAATATGGAAGCCATTCATATTCATGATGTTGTGCTCTACTATATGACATTTGAAACAATTCACAGTAGTGGGTGTGAACATTGTGTTCAGCTATATAATGACATCACATCCTGTATCACCACTGCTAATGTCATACCAGATCCTGTGTCACATTGTAGGAACTAAGATCATAGTTTACCAGTTTACTGTGTATCATACTGAATATGATCAGATTTTCCTATAAATTCATCATCAGCGTGTTCTTCCTCTCAGGTGATTTTGTTAATATATGAAATATGAAATACGTACAGTATGTCAACAATGTACTCTGTGTAATACCAAAATATTGCTTTGTTAATGTGACTTGGCTAATAAAGCTGTGATTAAAACTTTTTTAGGTTCTTTGATATGCAAAGATGTTCATCAAAGTCCTGCTGATGTGCTGTGTTTACCTGAAGAGAGTGTAACTCTAACCTGTAATCACAGCATCACAGATTATTACACAATACTGTGGTATCAAAGAACACAAGGAGACACAAGCCTGAAACTCATCGGATATGTTTATTATACCAATCCAAAATATGAGGGACATTATGAAGGTAATTTTACAGTGAGTGGAGATGGGAGATCATCAGTGTCCCTACAGATTCCTAAAGCAAGACACGGACTGCACAGCGCTCTGTACTTCTGCGCAGCTTCTCACACAGTGTCACACACGTTCTCTCCTTAAAACAAAAACCTCTCTTTAATCAACTCTACAGCCTCAGACACCTGTTTCACCACATCTCAAGGCACAATAAACACCAAACTGCTGATATTATTCCAATATTAAACCACTCAGTCAATATGATAACAGTTTGTGCTGTCATTTTTTCTTCATTTAACAGTAACAATGTCTTCATTGGAGCAGTCTTACATGACAGAAAAAAAGGAAATGGAGGAAAATGTAAATGTCTGTAGAAAACAGATTATGTCATAAAGTATTTAGAATAAAAAATATCACAATATAATGAAGTTTTATATGTAAAAATAAACACAAATAGCTCAAATCTAATTTAATACTCTTCCCCCGGGTTCTTTAAAGGTGGGATTAGACTTATTTTTTTATTTAAGGCAAAGCACCACCACTAATGAACCACCAGTCACAAACAGTCAGGGTGCCTACCACTAGCCCCCCAAAGTCCCCACCCCCCTCCCTACCCAAATAGCATACACATTGCTTCTGCTGACTGAGGAGATGTTGGTGATCCCACATAGATAGCCTAAAACCATTTCATTAATTAATTCACGTTATCATCTCTTATATTGTTTTTTCAACGTATAAGAAAGATTGCTTAATTAAATGATAGTACAAAATCAAAATTCAGCATGTGATACGAAGACTTGAAATGGTTTTGATGTCATTTCCTCCAGCTGATCCTCAATAGGAT
>JAFFST010051514.1:4893-17654 GCA_022414735.1 Noturus placidus | reverse complement strand
GGGGGGGGGGGGGGTTGGGTGGGGGGGGGGTATTGTGTCGGGGCGTTTAGCGCTTGGACCTCCCCCAATGTCCAAGCGCTTGGACCCCCCCCAATGTCCATAACATGGTTACGCCCTTGTGTGTGTGCAACTGTGCCCTGTCAGGCACCCAATCCAAGATGTCCCATGCCTTTTGCCCCAAGTCCCATCATCATTAAAAATCACATCGTTGTACAATGGACCTAGGGTCTACAACCAGGGACATTGATCATGCAGCCAGGAACACACCCTGGAATGGATGCCAGTCCGTCACAGAGCATGATAAAACTGTGAAAGTAGACAAGTCTTGTCTATGTATACTGGTGAAAAGTATAAAAGATAGACATTTGGCTCAGAAGAACAGTTGAATGCCTGGATGCAAGACATGCCTAAGCCCACATCTGAACCTGCATTCTTACATACGCTACCATATAGTACGCTACCTACCCCTTGACACTTCTTGCTTAACCTAAGGCCTTGAACAGGTGAAGCATTGTAAGTTATGATAGTGTGCAATAATACAAGCCATTTCCGTGGATACCTATGAATGCACCATGAGTAAAAGGTAGTTTTGGACGTGCACCTAATACCATAGCTTGGAGATCTCGAGAGTCCCATCCTAATGTAATACACCTAAAAAAAACCTCCTGGAAGATTTTTCTTTACTGAAACTATTACTAACGCCAAGTGAAACTCACAAATAACGCTTAAATCTGTTATTTGGTTAGATTATATATGGCTGTAGAGATAGCTTGTGGCTTGCACATGTAGATCTAGACCTCCTGAAGTTCTCTGCACCTGGTGTTAATATTCAGATTCTGCTGAAGTGTTCGACGCGAGCACTGGATCAGGATGGAATTAAGTGGGGCAAGATGTTAGGTCTCCATAAGCACAGACTCACACTCCACTCGCACAGAGCTCACACATCCGTTTTAATGATCTTGCAGCTGCTGCAGCTTGACATGAACCATGTGACATAATACGCTGTAGTGTGCAGTTTTTAATCCGTAACACAAATCTACGTCCTGTGAAGATTGTACCCTAGATTTAACACACCCGGTGTTGATATTCAGAGGTTCAGGAACTTCAGGAGCTGGTGAACACGCCGTTATGCCACATAAAGCCTCAAACGTCAACCTTAAAGTTACTCTTCCTACACCAAAGTTGATTATTTTACAATGACCTCACATCCCAGTGTGTTTTATTCCTCCGTTTTATCCCAACTAATACAATTTTTCATTATTATCGAATGACACATCATACTTTTTATCCGTTTATAGTCCCAGCCTATTGAGGAATGTTTGCAGAACAAGTTAATTAGTATGCACGTTATAGCAACTGTAAACAGCTACATTTTTCTTTGTTATTATTAGTCTTCGTAATGACCGAAAGAATTAGATCGCGAGTACAAGCGGCTGAAATGGGTTTTCTCAGGAGGGTGGCTGGCCTTTCCCTTAGGGATAGGGTGAGAAGCTCGGCTATCCGAGAGGAACTCAGAGTAGAGCCGCTGCTCCTTTGCGTTGAAAGGAGTCAGTTGAGGTAGTTCGGGCACCTGGTAAGGATGCCCCCTGGGCGCCTCCCTAGGGAGGTATTCCAGGCACATCCAACTGGGAGGAGACCTCGGGGACGACCCAGGACTAGGTGGAAAGACTATATTTCCACACTGACCTGGGAACGCCTCGGGATCCCCCAGTCAGAGCTGGTTAATGTTGCTCAAGAAAAGGAAGTTTGGGGTTCCTTGCTGGAGCTGCTACCCCCGCGACCCGATTACGGATAAGCGGTTGAGGATGGATGGATGGATGGATTATTAGTCTTCGATGACGTCGAAAGTCCGCCATACAAGCACGAAAACATACTAGAGCCGGCACTTTAATATAAACCATGCAGCTGGAACTATTGTAAGTGCTGCTGTAATAGAAAACTAATCAACACCTTCCGACCAATAAGAATAGAGAAAGCCCCAGTGCTGTTGCATAAGGTTTATTAAAGACCAAAAGAAAAGTTCTGAGATGAGTGTTAAAACCAACACTTTTACTGCATGGGATTAAAAGGAGCTTTGCATATTTTTAATGTGTGGGAAAATAAAGCACTGAATAGATTAAACGATTTGAATAAGTATTATTAGTGAGATGAAAGGAGAAGCAAAAAAAAAAAAAGATCTGATAATGCTGGCACTTACACAAAATAATTTATTCAAAGAAGATGAAAATCTGAATCATGATTCATTATGAATATTTCCTTGGTATCATTCCCAGCCTGGGTACTGATAATAAGGAGGATGAGATTTGCATGGAAATGAATATTCACATCAGATTTAGATGAAAATATTGTCGTTTATTCTGTATATTATCGTTGTGAGCAGGTAGAACTGGGTAAATACCAACAATTCATGGAATGAAGTGGAAAAAATGCAGGTAAAAGGAAACGGTATGTCATGTAGGATGATATTCCTCACAAACTCTAAACACAGCCTGTCTGGGGTTTTTTTGCTTTGGCTTAGCACTCTGTACCTAATGGATAGAAAAGTGCAGGCTGAAAGTCTGACGATCCGGAGTGCAGAGAGACGCTACGCTTCCGAGCAATTTCAAAATCAATCTGGTGTGAAACTAAAGTCAGTGAAGTGGCCACAGAGTGGGTGTAACACACTCTTTTTTTCCTTCGATGTACTTACTCTGGCTTCAGCATTTCTTGTAGCAATGTGGTGCTTGTGCATGAAGGAATCAAGAAAAAACTCAGCCAGCTAGGGGTTCGGGCACAACCGTTTTCAGTCTGTCTAGGAAGGAAACGTATCTGAGAGACCATCAAAAATGCCCCTATGGATGAACCGTATCACGTCACTCATGTTTCATACATTCCCTCATGTAGACTTTTCACATGCAGTATGTGTTTTTATTTTTCCACATATGTTTTTTTATACGATTCATTTATTTTCATCATTTTTTAAATAATGTGGATCTATTTCACATGATTCATCTATTCTAACGTGATTCTTTTCACATGATTCATTTACTCACATGATACATTTACTCTCACATGAGATTCTTTTGAAATGATTCAATCACATGATTTTCACATGATTCATGTTCACAGGATTCATTTGTTTCCTTATGATTCATTTATGTTCACATGATTCATTTGTTTCCTTATGATTTATTTATGTTCACGTGATTCATTTGTTTCCTTAGGATTCATTCATGTTCACAGGATTCATTTGTTTCCTTATGATTCATTTATGTTCACACGATTCATTTGTTTCCTTATGATTTATTTATGTTCACATGATTCATTTGTTTCCTTAGGATTCATTCATGTTCACAGGATTCATTTGTTTCCTTATGATTCATTTATGTTCACACGATTCATTTGTTTCCTTATGATTTATTTATGTTCACATGATTCATTTGTTTCCTTAGGATTCATTCATGTTCACAGGATTCATTTGTTTCCTTATGATTCATTTATGTTCACACGATTCATTTGTTTCCTTATGATTCATTTATGTTCATATGATTCATTTGTTTCCTTATGATTTATTTATTCCTGATTCCTTTATTTTCACATGTGATACTTTCCACAAGATTAATTTGTTTCCATATGAATCATTCATTTTCACATAATTCATTTATGTCACGGGATTCATTTATATTCACATAATTCATTTATGTTCACATGATTCATTCATGTTCACACGATTAATTGATTTTGTATGATTTGTTTGCTTTAACATGATTCTATCAATTTCATATTTAATTTTTTCACATGATTATTTTACATCTGATCCCTTTATTTTCACACGTGATTCTCTTCACAAGATGCATTTGTTTCCATATAAACCATTTATTTTCCCATGATTCACTTATGGGACATGGGACTCATTTATGTTCACATGATTCATTTGTTTCCATATGAACCATTTATTTTCCCATGATTCATTTATGGGACATGGGACTCATTTATGTTCACATGATTCATTTGTTTCCATATGATTAATTTATTTTCACATGATTCATTTATGTTCATGTGATTCATTTATGTTCACATGACTCATTTACATTCACATGATTCATATGTTTCCATATGATTCATTTCTTTTTAGCATGATACATTTTTGTGTATGGCTGGACGATTAGTTCAGATGTGCATGAGTGAGCTGGTCACATCGGTTACCAGAGCGTGCACTATGAGAGCTTGACCCAAAGCTTATTCACAGCACTCCACCTGGGTCATACTGGAAAAATAAAACACTAGAGAAAAGTGGATTAAGTTAATAGCACAAACGTGTATTACATTTTAAAACAAGAGCAGTAAATCTCAGCGTTCTTTAGCATTCTGGACAGGCAATAATGTGAGAAGCCTCAAACTGATTCAGCAGCGGCCATTAAAGACATGAACAGACTAATGTTGTGTACTGGATCTAATTTAATAATGCATACAGAGGAGTGAAGTGTCCGGTGTTCAGATATAGTCCCAATTATGCATCCTTTTCCATATTTAATTTTTCCTATCAAACCAGTAGCATCATTATGTTGATATTGAATAAACATGAGCCACTAGCCTGCAGGAGATTCCCTCACTTGGATGCTGTTACAACTTATTTCATCATGTGTGCCTCATCTCTAGCTTTCTGTGATGCTACGCTGCTAAACATCTGTCAATTATATGCCTACAGCCTTTCTTTACCGCTTCAAAAAGTATATCGAACATTCAAGACTTTTAATTTCGTGTTTTATATTGACAACTCTGTATGTTTGCTGCTTCATTATGAAGCCCTGATGACATATTTGAAAGCAAGAATGAATGGAATAAACTGCTGAATCGCTGCTTGACTTTAAAATAAGGAACAAAGGAAATTATTATTTAAACGGTAAAGCTGATCTTTATACAATTTCGCATGTGTTTGTTATGCGTCAAGAGCTGGGATAAGAGTGAAAGTGCTGTTGTGTCAGGACATGGGTGAAGGCGTTGGAGGCGTAGGCAGTCGTCATGGTGAACGAGGTGATAAAGATGGTGTGACTGTGTGGATGATTAGCTGCTGAACACCTATAGAGAGTGAAAAAGAAATGAAATGTCATGAATTTCTTACTGATTTTATGTAGATGAAATAGACTGAAGAAGCTCAAGAATTATTAAGTCCCTGCAGCAATACAGATATACACTGGTCAACCATAACATTAACACCCACACGCCTAATATTGTGTAGGCCACCAAAACAGCTCTGACCCATCATAGGGCGGCTGTGACTCAGTCGGTAGAGTGGGTTGTCCACTAGTCCACTAATCGTGGGGTTGGCGGTTCGAATCCCGGCCCGGGTGATCCCATGCCGAAGTGTCCTTGGGCAAGACACTGAACCCTAAGTTGCCCCCGATGGCAAGCTAGCACCTTGCATGGAAGCTCTGCTACCATTGGTGTGTGAGTGTGCTCTCATTTGTAAGTCGCTTGTAAATGTAAAAATGATATTTCTGTAAAGCTGCTTTGAGACAATGTACCATTGTAAAAAGCGCTATACAAATTGATTAATTAAAAATTAAAATCAAGGCATGGCCTCTAAAGGTGTACTCCTTTAAATTCTGGAATTTGCCAGGTGGGACCTCCATGGATTGGTCCAGCACATCCCACAGATGCTCGATTGGATTCAGATCCCATTCCTGAACCATATCCAAGCAGCCACTGCCATTCTGGAATACCATCGCTATGTACTTTGTTACGTGTCAATGTAACATCCACACAAATGTCTCAACCCAAGCTTTTCAACCTAGCAGAACATTTCCCAGAGCATCACGTTTCCTCCACTGGCTTGCCTTCATCAAGTAGTGCATCCTGGTGCCATCTCTTCCCCAGGTAACACAAAATCCTTAAAGAGTTACTGTATATAAAGAAACACCAAAGCACCAAATGTTTCACAATGTCTCTAGAGTGAACCCTACTGAAAACCTGTGGTCTGAATTGAATAGGGAAATCAAAAAAATATAAAGGAGTTCTGCATGGTCATGTGGACCAAGATCCCTCTACAGTTTCTCAAACTTTGTTAGAAATTATGGGAAGAGACTCCATGCTCAGCAACATGTCACAGTGCAGCATCCTTATGACCTCATTGTCTTGCTGAGAAAGAGATGGATAAGACATAAATAGACAGCAGGAAGGAGATAAGGGGATATATGGGAAAGAGAAATAGTCTGAGGGTAAATTGGCCATGAGCGAGATTCAATAGGGAACAAAAGAAAATGGATACAGGGGGTGGTGGGGAGTTGGGGGAATGCTCAGCATGCCTGCTCTGTTGGAAGAACACAAGTATATTATCATCAGTACCTTATTACATTATTTTTGCATATACTACACCCGTATTAAGGAATAATTATATGATCAGGACAATGATGAAATGTTATGATCTGCCCGGTCATTCATTCTAGGAAATACGGTGATATGTAAAGCAAAGAGTCAAAAAGATGTTACCAAATCTTGGCAAGACTTTTCAAGGTATCTTCAAAATCTCACTTTTTAAATTGCAAATACCAACCTAAGAATCATCCCTCAATATTGGAATATTATGAGTGCATATAACATCTCAAATTGAATGAGTACATTTTGTGACTGACTGTATGTATCCTTTCAGATCTGTAACTATTTCTTCAAGCAATTTATTATTAGATGGGCAGAGTTAAGATTAGCCTACGATCCTGGCAGATGTTCAAAATACAAATATACTGGAAATGGCAGAAGTTGGTGGCCATTTGTTGTTCATCATTTGTCCCACCAATTAATTTTTAAGTTTTGGTATCCTTCTAGACAAGGCAACATCGAATGGCTGACAATAAAAAAGTATTTTACTCTCTACTTACTGTTTTATCTCTTACTGTTTCAGCTTTTCTGATCACACACTTTATGCAAATTATTTAGTCGAAGGCAGCTTACTGGAACAGGAACTGTCACGGTTCCCCCCTGGTGGCTGTACGCAGGCACTGCACCTTTGCCGGTCATGGCGCCTCCTGGTGTCTGTGTGCAGGCACTGCACCTTTGCCGGAAGCAGAGAGCAATGACAGTTCTAAACACGTGGACTTTGTTTGTTTTTGTTCTTGTCTCCGCCCAAGTGTGTTTGTACACTCCATGTCGCATCAGCCACTGCTCATCCGAAGTCACATGTTTTCATGCATCTGTTTCACGTTGTGGTTAATGATCACTAATGTGTGTGTGTATATATAGTCCTTGTTTTCACGTAGTCTTTGTCTTTCGTTGTTTAGACTCACGTATCTGTGTCACGGTGTTTCTGTGTAGTAACCTTAGTGCTTGCTTCATGTCATAATGTTTGTTTCATGCCATAGTGTTTGTTTCGTTCCATGGTGTTTATGTTGATTAGTCTTAGTGTCTTTGTTTCGTTGTTGTGTTCTTCGTTTTCAATAAATATTAAAACGCAAGTCTGCGCCTGCTTCTGCCACAATCCCACATTCGTGACAGGAACTAGCTACAAGGCTACAGATGTATGAAGGAGACGGTTTACAAAGCTGCTTTAAAATTTGTGTTAATACATGAAAAAGAAAAGCTCCAAAGAGGTGTCTCATCTCTCCAGAGTCCATGACGTTAGTCAAAATTGATACCATGAAGCACTGTTACAAAACAAAGCAAAACTTATCCATGTGTATTGTCTAATTTATAGACAGACAATAATAACAGTAGCTAATCACTTCTTTTTACGTCAAAGCTATCACCATTCAGTCATGTCAGTTGTGTAATTTTAATTCAAGGAATTTTAAGTAGCTCAATCTTTCGGAAAAATTTTAGATGAATACCTCTGTCCTAGACTCATGGCACATGTTTGGTACCAAAACCTACAGTGAAAGGATGAGTTCATTGTTTTCATGACATACTAAACAGCTCTAGTGGAGAATTCTTTCAGTATAAGGAAATGCTCTGTATAAATGATTACGGTATGTAGTACTAATGGTTTGTGTTCCATCTAGTGGATGGCAAAGTTGTGAATTATGAAGTCCATGAAGTCGCAGCTTTGCTTCAGGGATCAGTTCTGGAAATGGTATAAATCCTAATAAATGAAACTGGAGATCATTCTGAGCAGGTTCCATATTTATGCTAGGTGTAGTTCGATAATGTAAAGTGATGTTCATTCTGATTCTGTGCGGACTATGTTCTATTAAAAGGATGAAACTTGTGGAATATATCAGTGAGAATTCAATTTCTTCTTTTCTCAGTTTCTTTTAATGTGCTCTTCAAGACAAGTTAAATTTCCTGTAGTACTGTTAATAAAAGCTGATAGAAGATGTGACATGATAAACTGGAATGAAAGACTTGCCTTCAAATCCAGTTCTGATAATAGACAGCCTTGGTGTGTGAAAGCTGTGTGTGAGATTTTTCAATTATTGGCTTCTTTATTGCTGCAGAAGCCCTAGCCAGCAGTTCTGTAATGTTCAACTGTCGACTCACATAAAAATCCTGCTTCATTCCAGACTCTGTTTTGATGTGTTTTGTTTTGTTTGTTTGTTTTTACAATTTTCGTTAGTACACTTATAATAAAAACACTTTAGAGCATATGCAACAATGTGAAGGTGCTCCGAGACAATAATTTTGTCCTTGTTGCCCTGAGCAACAAACGCTGATGGCTGGTCGTGATATTAGATGGGAGGCTGAAATCTAATATCAATACCTCTTACAGTTGAGCAAAGCTTTATATTACAAGGTGTCATTGATGGCAGAATAAGAATGATTTGGAGCAAACTATCACACACAAACTTATATACAGTTATATTTGTGTTATAAGTCTGTAATGCTTTATGTAGTTCCTCTGAACTCAAACATGTTAAACAAAAAAAGTAACCCTTCCATTAATTTTTTTTCTTTTTAAAAACACACTAAATTTACGGCTTCTGTCCCTCTGTGTAATTTATACTTGGGGAAAATTAATTAATAATAGTGTAAATGATCCCAAATGTTCATGTTCATTACACCCTCAATAATCACTCAGTCAATACTGAGGATGTGTTACAATATCAACCAAACTGGAGATCAAATCTAGCGGGCGTGTCAGTCACCTGACACAACTGTCACTGATAGGCTGCATGAACATACAGTATGGGCTAGAAAGAAATCAGCCCCAGCCTCACTTCTCGCTTCTTCATTCCATTCTGTGTATTTCTCCTACAAGCTTTGGTAGTGCTGTTCCAAATATAATCCAAAATAATTCACCTCCAGACAGCAAATAATCAGCTGTGGATGCCAGAGATTACACAGAATATCTTTGAAAAACAGAAAGACTTAGCCTTGCTAGCTCATTCATACTAGCCACCCCTTGTTACAAACAACAGCTCTATCCTCCAAACCATTTGAGTCTGAATCTACACTTTTAGGGTTAAAAAAAAGCTTCTTCTTTGTTTTGTCTCCCTAAGAGGGCTAGAACCCTTAACTATGTAAAGAATCCTTGAATCTTATTTCACTCATGTTTAAGAGTGTATAAGGAGTCAGCAAATTTTAGATTGTGTCTCAATCAACTCCCTAGGTGGTGAATCAGTATATGGTGTAAACGAGTTGGGGCACTGGTAAGGACCCTGGCTTACTACACAATGGGACACTGATTACTTAATTTCCAGAGACTACATACTCACATTGTAAAACATTTTACTGGGCGGCTGTGGCTCAGGTGGTAGAGCGGGTTGTCCACTAATCGTAGGGTTGGCGGTTCGATTCCCGGCCCACATGACTCCACATAATACAGTGTCCTTGGACAAGACAATGAACCTCAAGTTGCTCCCGATGGCAAGTTAGTGCCTTGCATGGCAGCTCTGCTACCACTGGTGTGTGTGAATGAGAACTGGTGTAAAGCGCTTTGTATAAAAAGTGTAATATAAGTACAGACCATCTAAAACATCACGAAATGGCATTTATCAACATTCAGGACTCATATCTTTCTGACATTATATGTCATATAAATTTGTTAGCTTAATCACATGCGTGTCTGTCATAGCAGGCTCATTTTCAAGATAGTGGATTTGTAAAAATCATTAAGAGTTGTTAGACTCAAACCAGCTGTATATCGAACATCAAATAGACTTTAAAATCGCTAACTTAATTAATTGTTTGAGAGCTACAACAATAACAAGCTACTTACATTTGCAGCAAAGTTGGCTGAGAGTTCGTCCGCCTTTACGAGCTGAGAGCTGACGCCATTTAGAGAACATCGATGCGCCTTGGTTTTTACAATCATTGTGGGATTTTTTTCCCCAGTGCACTGGAACAATTTTGCGATTGAGCCAGCTCTTAATACGACCGATTCACTGATCAGTGCCCTGACTACTGAACTAAAGAGCTGACTGAGATGTACCGTTAGTTCCCAATCTAGCTTGAGCTTTATTCTTAATGAACTTTTTTTAAAAAAAATTTGTCTGTATTTTTGATTCCCAGAGAATAAGTGATTTAAAAAAATAAAAAATAACCCTTGATCAAACCCTTCTGCATCGAGTCAGTGTCTATCCTTTTTCAAAGCAATGGCAAGGGTGTCGAAGTGCTCTGCAGATGAATGGCTCCTTACTTCAAAAGTATTATAGGAGAGGTCAATATCCAGGGACTTGCAGTAGACGAACATGTAGGCAGAAAGATTGAAGGGAAGCAGGAAGCCTACAATCACTCCACTGGCCCAGGGCTGTGTGTTAATCCATCCTACCATCCACCAGAATCCTCTGAAGGCCTTCACTCAAGACTTTCAATTCTCCAGTTCTCCATAGCAGACTTTCTTCAGGTTTATCCCTTTGCTCCTTGTTGCCGGCAGCAACAAGAGTTCATCCCGTGAATCCAACATATCATAGAGACAAACAGGTAGTGCTGGCCTAGTGTACCTCTCTGTTATCTCCGTATACATTATAGTGTCACTGTGATAAATAAAAAAAAACCAGGTCTGAATTAAGCAGAGGTCTCCAGAGAGTGCCCGATTAATCGTAAATGGCTGGAGATACAGTCATTAATTCAATCTTTCAGTATTCAGCAGGCTGCTGGAGCACAGCCTCTGGCCTTTGAATCCTCAAGAAAGAGGAAATAGATTGTGAGTGAAAAAAAAAACTCCAACAACATATGAACCAAGTCGCCAGGGGCAGCAAGCAAGCCCAGACTCGGTTGAGCCCTTGGCTTAAGATGTCCAATGTAGAGTGCATGTGGGTGATGATGAATTCCTTTCTCTTGTCTTCCTTGATGTGTGCATGCATCTTCTTTTGTCAAGAGAGTCATATGAGCTACAAAAAGCTTTCAAGATCATATTGAACTCTGGCTAACACTGGGTCCTGCTTCAAAGTGATGTGTTGGGTTTTTTTTTTTCCAACACAGGATGTTCAATAGAATTCTGTTTGCAAGCATCACAGCTGAAATATTGAGCCAAGACATTGAAGAACTCTCTGAATGGCCAGGTTTACATAACAACTCCTCTACCTGAATCTTTTCCTTTAAAAAAAAAACACAACTCTTGACCATTCAAATAACAAGAGCCGAATTGCTAAAATGCTAATGATGCTAATTAACTGTTAACACCAAAGCTTTAAGGCTCTTTTAAAAGTAAAACAGGACAGTGAAGGCAATCGTGACCATTCTCACAAGTCCGTATCTTGGCTTTCAAGCCGTTGGAAGTGTTTTGCATACTAATTCCAGTTGAACTCTACGAGCCAGGTTCTTGGGGTGGAGATTTGTGAGCAGTGGTGGGAATAGAGGCATGATCACGGAGCTTAAAAAAGTCCTTCAAATGTTCTTGAACGCAGCTTCTTAATTGTTACAGACTCACTTGGACAAGTCTCGCCTAATTCACCTTTGAATGTATAATGGGAATAATTTGCTATACAACCTAAATTTATGGAAATAAACACTCAAAAAACCTTGTTCACCTGCTTGAGTAAGTGATGTAAAGAAATGTTACAAGGGCTAAAATCACGTTTCGAAGTATATTTACTTAAATGACAAGGAAACAAGGACATAGCAATGTTACACCGTTTAAAAAATGGGTCAGAGAATACGTACTAAGAGAGAGATGTCGCATTCTTGGAAACATTAATGAATAATGAATTATCCACATGTATACCACAGCATTGATGAATGCTCGATGGTAATTGGTCACAATAACTGCAGCCCTGATAATACTTCCAGCTGCAAGGTTTATATCCGTGCACTCGTTATCGTTTCTATAGTAACAGCTCATTCCCAGGGACTTCCCAGTCCATATCCATCTATTTTCCATACTGCTTATCCTACACAGGGTCACGGGGGATCTTGGAGCATATCCCAGGGAATTCGGGGCACAAGGCGCAGTACGAGGTGCCAATCACACACACACATTCAGACACGACGGACAATTTGGAAACGCCAATCAGCATACAAGGCACGTGTTTGGACTGGAGGAGGAAACCGGAGTACACGAGGAAAACCCCCGAAGCATGGTTAGAACATGAAACGCAAACGCCATGAATGTTCTCCCTGGGTTTCCTCCAGATACTCCAGTCTTCTCCCCCAGTTCAAAGACATGCATGGTAGGCTGATGGGCATGTCCAAAGTGTCCGTAGTGTATGGGTGATGAATGTATGAATGGGTGTGTGAATGTTCCCTGGGATAGGCTCCAGGTTCCCCGTGACCCAGTAAAGATGAGTGGTACAGGAAATGGATGGTTGGGGAAATGGAAGGACCATCACTGGTCCTCACTTGTATCCACTAGACATAACATGTCACCAATAGAAGGCAACAAATTACCATCATTAAACCAATACAATTCCCAT
>JAFFST010051513.1:31982-43201 GCA_022414735.1 Noturus placidus | reverse complement strand
CTTTATATCTAAAGGATCTTCTTATGCCACATTCAGCTAACAGAAATCTACGATCTTCTGATAGGTTTCTTTTACATGTCCCTCGTTCGCGTTTAAAAACTACTGTAAGTGGGTTGGAGCATTTTCTGTTGCAGCACCCCGCCTTTGAAATTAATTGCCGCTGGAAAACCGCCTTGCACCATCCATTAGCATTTTTAAAAAGAGACTTAAAACATATCTTTTTAGTCAGGCTTTTGGATCAAATTTTGAAAGTTAATGTTGTCTATTGTCTGTTTTTATTTATTTTTCTTCGGTTTATTTTATTCTCTTATTCTGTTCAGCACTTTGGTCAGCTTTGCTGTATGAAATGTGCTATATAAATAAATTTGACTTTTCATTCTTTTACACATTCATTTCATCGTCCACCCCTCTCATAAAAAGGGATCATGTGAGCTCAGTGCCAGAGGTTTTGGTCTAAGTGTGTTCGTCTGATACACTAATACATTTACATATTTAGCAGACGCTTTTATCCAAAGCGACTTACAAATGAGAGCACACACACACCAATGGTAGCAGAGCTTCCATGCAAGGTGCTACCTTGCCAACAAGGGCAGCTTAGAGTTCAGTGTCTTGCCCAAGGACACTTCGGCATGGGATCACCCGGGCCGGGATTCGAACCACCAACCCTACGATTAGTGGATTAGTGGACAACCCGCTCTACCGACTGAGGCACAGCCGCCCAACAAGTATTGCAATACACTGCTCAACAAGTATTCTCCTACCTTTGTGGCTGTGTGTGGTGAAGATGAGCTGTTATTTGGAGATTATATATATATATATTTTCTCCTCTTTGGCCATATAAAACCAGTCCGCAGGCCGCAAATGGCCCCCGGGCCGGACTTTGGACATGCCTGCCTTAGAGAGACCGAACTAACTTCATTAATCTCTTCAGCAAATTCATCAACCTGCATATTAGATCCTGTACCAACATTTTTCTTTAAACGGATTTATCATGGAGAAATTAAACCACTTTTAGATATAATCAATTCTTCCCTCAGCACTGGCTATGTACCTAAATCACTTAAATTATCAGTTATTAAACCCCTGAATAAAAAATCTGACCTTGACACCTCTCAACTGTCCATCTATAGACCATTATCAAATCTCCCTTTCATCTCTAAGATCTTAGAGAAGGTTGTACACAGCAGTTCTGCTCATACTTACATAGGAACAATATTCATGAACTGTATCAGTCAGGATTTAGACCTCATCATAGCACAGAGACAGCGTTAGTTAAAGTAGTAAATGACCTTCTACTGGCCTCTGATCAGGGTTGTGTCTCATTACTTGTGTTACTCGACCTTAGTGCAGCTTTTGATACTATAGATCATAGTATTCTCCTTGATAGATTAGAGAATGTTGTTAGCATTAAGGGCACAGTCCTCTCCTGGCTCAGGTCTTATCTGACTGAGCGTTATCAGGTCGTAGATGTAAATGGAGACTTCTCCACTCATAGCAATGTTAAATTTGGTGTTCCACAAGGTTCTGTTTTAGGCCCATATATATTTACCTTATATATGATACCTCTAGGTCAAATTATTCGTAAACATGGAATTATCTTCCACTGTTATGCTGATGATACACAGCTGTATGTTTCAGCGAAGTCAGAGGACAGTCAGCAGCTTAATAAAGTTGAGGATTGTGTAAAGAACATTAGATGTTGGATGCTAACTAACTTCCTTTTACTCAATTCTGATAAGACGGAAATACTTATATTATGATCACCTGTAGCTAGAAGTAATCTTTCTGATCACATGGTTACTCTGGATGGAATTCCTGTTTTATCATGTGAAGCAGTAAAAGACCTTGGAGAGATTATAGACTCCAGTCTATCATTTGATGTTCATGTAGATAATATTACTAGGATAGCCTTCTTTCTTAGCCTTCTTATCACTACATGATGCAGAAATATTAGTTCATACTTTCATCACCTCTAGATTAGATTACTGTAATGCCGTACTGTCTGGATGTTCCAGTAGAAACATAAACACACTCCAGTTAGTCCAGAATGCAGCTGCTAGAGTCCTAACTAGAATCAGAAGACACGCCCACATCTTATCCACACTGTGTTGGCACCTAGTTAAATCTCACATTGATTATAAAATACTATTATTAACCTATAAAGCACTAAAAGGTCTCGCACCACAGTATTTAAGCGATCTTTTGGTCTTCTATATCTTTGCTTCTTCTGAGCCATACAGATTTCATATAAATCAATAATGATCTCTTTAATAATATCTGTTGTTACCCAGATGAGGATGGGTTCCCTTCTGAGTCTGGTTCCTCTCAAGGTTTCTTCCTCTTAAACATCTTAGGGAGATTTTCCTTTCCGCTGTCGCCACTCAGTGTCTCACTCAATTGGGATAAACTCACACCTTTAATATCTGTATACCGTGTTGATATTTCTGCAAAGCTGCCTTGAGACAATGTCTGTTGTAAAAAGCGCTATACAAATAAAATAAAATTTAATTGAATTGAATAATCTATGGTATTCACTTCACTTGTAAGTGGTTTTAATGTTATAGCTGATCAGTGTATATAAAAGGCAATAAGTGAAAAATAATATTTGGTATTCATCATTTATTTCTTTCCTGGTTCTTAACTTTGATTTTTACTGTGAATTTATGTATAAGGTCTTCAACTTAATTAAAATCTCCATAACCTCAGACCTATTGCTTATTTCACAGTTTCTCCAACCAGCTTATCACAAAGTGCATTCTGGGATGAGTGAGCAGCACTGAGCGGTCTGAGCAAGCAGAGAAGAATCTTAACAAAGCTGCTTTCTACTTCCCACTCTGCTCTGTGCACATGCTCTGGTTTGCAAGGAAATCTTAGTTGTCTCTGGAATATTGGTTGGTACAACACATACTTTAGTGTAGCCGATTTATAGAACATAGATTATAGACTTATAGATCAGCTGTTTCAGCCTGAAATTACCCACAATTAATACAAACTTAATGGTTTACTATTATGTTTGTGTAGGGGATTAAACAACTTGTACGATACAAAAAACATCAATATAAAGAAAGAAGCTGAATACCAGTCTACACAAACAATTAAATAAACTATTTAAAAAAAAAAATACTGTTAGGCATTAATGCTTCTCATGACAGCTTATCCTATATGCAGTTATTATGGTGCAGCATATCCATGCTCCATTTGGACAATGGAGTAATGGTTAGAATAATCACCAGCTTCAAAATCATAAGTTAAAAAAGCATTCCACCTTACATGGAATCTCCTGAAGCTGGAACAACTTTTTCCAGGTCAGCGCAGAGGGGCAGCAGACACACTGTCAATGGAATGCATATACCTAGCAAATGTGTGCATGCACCCAGAGGTGGTGCAGCAGATCTGAGCAAAATTCAGCCAGACACAAGGGGTACTGGACTGGGTGTCCCACATGCTTGCCACAGCTACTCTCAATAATGGAATCTTCCCATTCTGTTAGACCTTTCAATCATGTCATTCATCCTCATGGGCATTACTAAGCAGGGTCTGGCTCCAGGACATCTCTGCTGCAGCTACTGGGGAATCACCTTGTACCTTCTCCAAGTTCTACAAGGTCATCATTGTCACCATTGTCATCTCCAAACTCTCAGAATGAAAACTCCAGTCAGCTTTGTGGTTGCTTGGTTAAGATTTTTAACTGTACTTTATTGAAAACACATTATTAACACATTATTTAAAGATTTACTTTGTGAATTTAATTTTTTTGATAAAATATACACCCATCTCAAAGTCATACTCAAAGAAAGTTGGGACAGTCGACTGTTTATCACTGTGTAACATCACCTTTCGTTTAATTACACTTATTAAGCATTTGGGCGCTGACGGAAGACACTAGTTGGTTAAGTTTAGCAAGCGGAATTTTCCCCATTCATCCATTAAGAATTTCTTCAACTGCATAACTATACAGTGCCTTCATTGCCTTATTTTGGGCTTTGAAGTGGGTGAAAATAAACACAAGGGATCCAGTAGGATTATTATGTAAGTTTATTAAGGGTCACAGACAAACTGATCAAGCATGAATATCATATCATGTAATTTTATGTAGAAGTCACGGGGCTCATAGGGCTGAAATACTCCTGAGTATTAAAAGGGGAGAATGGGTGATAAAATGGGGTACGCCCAGGGGACGGATACCCAGCCGAGGTGTAAAAGGGAGGAGAATACTCCGTCCCAGGACTAGCTAAAAAGTGGAGAATGTCGGAACCCAGATCAGAGAAAGTTACATCATCCGTCTGTGTAGACGCGTCAACACACACAAGCGCAGGAAGAATTGTGTGGAGGAAACCCCACATTGCCATTTCCATTTTTAGAGGTGGTGCGAAGAACATTGAAGAGCACCGTGATGTCAGCAGCGAGATGTGTGATCTGATAGCGTGTGTTTAGGTTCAGATCCAGCCCCTCCATTAGTGGGAAAAAAGTGAAGTGGCGGGCGCCTATGATTAAACAAATTATAGAGGGAGGTTGATGAATGAAATTCACACTATGGGTACTAAACACGAGAGAGAGAAGAGAGTGCAACACACACACACATTACAGTCAAGGACAAACGCGCCGGCAGAATTATAAAACACACACTCACACACACACACACACACACACACACACACACACGCTAATGGAAAAAACCCCCCTAAATTTACAAAATAAAAGAGAATATTTAGATTATTAGGCTAGGTACAGTGTTAGATATTAAATTATGACATTATATGAAGTACAGTAAAATGCTTTGCTACCATATATAAAAACACTTACAGAGCTTAAACAAAATCTCAAGTATAAAATGGAGACTTACTCATAATGATCAAAGACGAGGAAAAATCTTGTCTCAATGATGAAAGGAAAGTCAGAAAGTAAAGATTCAAGATTACAATTGAAGGAAAACAAGGGCCTTTTATAAGCAAAAGAACTGGGTCAAAAGTACACTCACGTGATTAAGGCCTTGAATTGTTTTGTTTCAAGAAATGTTTACTCTTTTCTATGGTATTCGAATAAGGCTCTTTTCATAACACTATTGTATTGCAATAAGCTCTTTTCAAAACACTATGGTATATTCCTAAAACGGGGAGGTATAAAAAGAGCTCTCATATCTGGGTTGATTGGAATCTCGTCGGAGAATTCTCATTCGAGTGGATTTCGGATGGTGGAACGGAACGAATAAACTTGGATTCTTGCTTTTTTCACTCAACCACTGGCCTGGTGTCTTATTATTTTCTGTCTCCAAATTGACTAAGTGAGTATCTTTTTCTAGATGAATTTCTAAGTATTTTTGGGTAATAGGCTAATTTCAATTCTACAGCTTCATAATGCACCACATATTCTCAATTGGAGATAGGTCAGGATTGCAGAAGGCCATGCTAGCACCCGCACTCTCTGCTTATGCAACCATGTGCTTGTAATCCGGGCAGAATGTGGTGTGGCGTTGTCCTGCTCTGGATGGCCGCATATGTTGCTCCAAAATATGTACATATCTTTCTGCATTAATGCTACCCTCAGAGATGTGCAAATGACCCATTCTATGGGCATTGACACATCCCCATACCTTCAGGCTAGCTATATCCACTTGCACCTTCACAAAGTGCATGGATGTCATTCTGGTTCCACTGTGACTACAGGGCATCCGTGTACAAAACTACCTGGATGATAGGTTAATTCTAGCACTATCCAGGGAACTGGCAGTTCAACATCAAGATGTTGTTCTCGCCCACATGAAGAGCTTGGGACTCAGGTTGAACCTCAGAAAAGTATGCTTTCTCCAGTGCAGTGGACATCTTTTCTAGGGGTTATAAGGATTCTATTATGATGAGGGTGTTTCTATCCCTAACATACGTAGGGTCAATCCTATCAACACTGAGCAAGATAAAGCTTGATCTTGGCATCACCTCCAGTCTCTATGGACTGTTGTTGGAGCTTATGGCAGACTTTAGACCTATTGCATAGGAGACCATTTCAGTGGTGGCTGAGAAGTTGGGGGTTTTGTCTGAGGATGAAACCTCTGAGAGTAATCAGTGTCATGCGGCAATGCCTACGTGCTGTGAGCATTTGGAAGTGTCCCCGGTTTCTAGCCTTGGGTCACACTATAGGGGTGTCTCCATAGTACAAGACGGTAATGACAGACACCTTTCTCATGAGCTGGCCCATGAAGTGGCCCTCATCTGGAGTGGCATATAAATTGCCTAGGAATATGGGCCATATGTCTAGCACTGAAATTCTTTCTTCTTTAATTGACAGGTCACCATGTGTTTACAGACAACACAGTGGTGGTCTTATATATCGACCACCTGGGAAGATTATGTTCGCGCCCCCTGTTCGGGCAAGCGCAAGTAATTCTTCTCTGGGCAACTGGAATGTGGGGGCAGACATTCTCTTGAGGCAGTGGCTGAGGTCCAGAGATATGGCGGAGGTTTGGCCAAGCGGGAGTGGATGTGTTCACCTCAGATGAGACAACACACTACCCTCTGTGGTTTGCCCTCACTCCACCTGCACAAGTAGGGCTGGACACCATGTGGTTGAGGTTCCCCTAGTTGCTCTGCTCCCACAAGTTCTAGCAACGGTTTACGTCTGCTGGTAGTAGCACCCTATTGGCAAGCTCAAATATGGTTCTCAGAGACAATATCCCTGCTAGACCGTACTCATTTGGAGATTCCCATCCGCAGGGATCTACTGTCTCAAGGCAGATTTATCACCCTCGTCTGGAACTATGGAAACTGTGGGTCTGGGACCCAGCTAATAGATTCTGGTTTCTCAACTGAGGTTGTAGAGTCCATGTAGAATGCTAGAACACCACCAATGACAAAATTGTATGTGCTCAAGTGGCAACTTTTTGTCTTGTGGTGTGAGGAACGTCAACTAGACCCAGTGAACTGCATAATAGCTACAGTCATGGAGTTCATACAAGGGCATTTCTCAGCAGGGTTGGCTGCTCCTACAATCAGGGTCTATATGGCCACCATTTCGGCTAGCCACGCCCCTATTGATGGAGTTTTTTGGGGTAACAGTGTTGTATCTAAAACAACTAGGTTGCTGAATTTTCTCTAGATAGTCAATACAATAATCCTCAATTTACTGATCAAAATGAATCCAGGAACAAGCAAAAATCCAGATTATTGTTCAAAAAACAACATGAGATCCCCTCATGAGATGTCCCAAAAGTGATTTGAATCTAAGCACAGATTAAATGCCATTTTTATACAGTCTTATCTGTAGGTTATAGCCGCCCTTATCTGGGGCACCCTTATCTGGGGCGGCTGTGGCGCAGGTGATAGAGTGGGTTGTCCACTAATCGTAGGGTTGGTGGTTTAATTCCCAGCCCACCTGAGTCCACATGCCGATGTGTCCTTAAGCAAGACACTGAACCCGTGTTCGTTGATCTCGATGGCAAGTTAGAACCTATTTCTTTTTAGACATTCTCTGAGTATATGTGGGTGTGAGTTTCTTTTGACCATATTTGTAAGTGTGTGTGTGTGTGTGTGTTCCTCTTGAACATTTTGAGTGTGTGGGTGTGTGTTTTTCATGCTTTTATCCATGTCATGTATTGATACCTGTTTCCTGTGCTTGTACATGTATTTATGTGAATATATTTTAAGTGTTCCCACTACTGTTTTATCACATTTCTTTTATTTCTCTCTGATCTCCATCCAGCTAATCAACGCCCTCCTGCAGCTGGCCTTTCTCTCTCTCGGCTGCTCAATCTCACAGGCCTCGGTGGCCAGGGTGAATACTGTAAATACGTCATATGCTTGCTTATTTGGCCATCGATGTTACAGCTCTGCTGGAAGGTCTCTGCTCCTTACCTGCAGCTACCTGGCCTCACTATTCTCTTATCACATCGTATCATCACATCGCTGACCTTTGTTCATGCTTTCACTCAAACTAAAGCACAATTTCTTCCCGTAACTTCTGTGGAGGGCCCGTTTTTTTATTTCCTCTGATGATGATAGTAGCTTTGCTACAGAAACATCATATGACATCTCACCTAAAAATGGTTTAACTACAAGCCCTGTTCCCTCCCCCAGCATATGTGTATGATAGTAATTCTCAATAAACTACTGTACATACTTGTGTTTTCCTGTGTCTTAAATTTATTTGGGCATAAGGGCTCATTCCACTAAGAGGTTTGCCTCCTCAGAGGCTTTGTCCAAAGGGGTATTCATAGTGTCACGATTCCCCCTGTTGGCCTGCTGTGGCACTGCACCATGGCTGGATCTGGCGGCCTCTGGTGGCCGAACACTGGCAGTGACTATCCTCAGTGTGCCGGTGGACTCCATTTCCCAGCAGCCACTGCTGGTCACGTGGGTTCACTCAGGGTCACATGGATTCTGGCACCTGTGCCTTGTCTTGGTTAACGAAGGGGGGGGGGTTGTATATATAGTGCTAGTAGAGCACAGAGTTTTTGTCTTTCGTTGCGTGTCTCATAGATTCCTGTTAACCTGAGAGGTCGGTTTTGTTCTTTGTTTATGTGCCTGAGAAGCAGGTTTTGTTTTCATGTTTTCTTTGCTGAAGTACTTTTGTTCCTAGCCCTTTTTCTGAGTTTCATGCTGGTATTTGTATTATTTTGTGTTGATCTAAGGTTTAATATAATAAATCAGCGTAAAGCCAGTTTGCGCCTGTTTCCGCCTCATTCAACCCAGCGTGACACATAGATGTGTGTGCTGTGGTGGGGTGGTCTACACCATCCACATTAATTTGATTTTACAGCCTCTGGCCCAGGCTCGAGTGTCTTGCAGTGACCCTCGGGCTCGGGTCTTTTTGAACAGGCTGTACCCTCAGTATGATGGAGTGGGTATTGAGTTCTGTTCCACCCTCCAAAATGCACACGAATGAGAGCTCTTAGTCATGATACCAATCAGTACAGATACAGGAGCTCATATATACGCTATCATTCTAGGCCTACACCATAGTGTTGAGAAAAGCATCTTATCGCGATAAGAAAAAGAGCCTTTTTCGAATACAATAAGAAACAATAACATTTCTTGAAACACAACAAATTTAGGCCTTAATCACATGAGTGATCCAGTTCTCTTCATATAAAAGGGCCTTGTTTTCCTTCAATTGTAATCTTGAATCTGTTTGATTATCTCTTTTATTTTTGTGCATATTATAAGATGACGCTGAAGAGTAAAACTTTTCCCACACTGTGAGTAGTGATGAGGCTTCTCTCCTATATGATTGAGCTGGTGGATTTGGAGATTACGCTTTTGAGTAAAATGCTTCCCACAGTGTGAGCAGTGATACGGCTTCTCTCCTGTGTGAATACACTGGTGGACTTGCAGATTACTGTGGTAAGTAAAGCTCTTACCACACTGTGTGTATTGATATGGCTTCTCTCCTATTCTGTGCATCTGAAACTCATATTTAATCTCTCCTTGTTTCTGGACTGTCACAATCTCCTCATAGTGGCATCTTCTTATGTGTTTGTTAAGGTTCATCTCTGACTTATAGGAACGTGGACACAAGGAGCAGGAGAAGAATGATCAATGCAACGGATCATTGTTTACACCTGTAGCAGTGAAAAAAAATCAGAACTGTTTTTAGGTACCGTATTTTAAACACCATAAGGCGCACCATGTTATAAGGCGCCATGGGCGTAACCACGCACTCTTTGGGGGGGGTCGTGACCCCCCCAATGTTGAGGAAATACCAATCTGTCCCCCCAATATACAGGAGAAAATATTTTCTATATGTTCCGCTTTAATTCTCCCTGCCAACGGATCTGTCTTTTCTTCATCTATTCTACTTATTTTATTTATCTATTTATTTATTTATATTGTTACAGAAAATCTGCCCCCCCCACCTCCAATTGTACAATTGGTTTCGCCCATACTCAACGCAAGTTCGGTGGTGAATTTTAGTAGTTTCCTCATGCTGTGGCAGCTTCTATCACTCAAAAACCACGTGAATTCAAACAGTAATTGTAATCCTAAAACTATGTTCTAAATATAGAAAATTTCAGTATAAAATTTTGGAAGTTTGGCTGCACGCAAGGGGGGGTTAGCGCTTGGACCCCCTCAATGTCCAAACGCTTGGACCCCCCCCAATGTCCATAACATGGTTACGCCCTTGTAAGGCGCAGTCTCAATAACGGGGTCTATTTCTGTACTTCACCAATACATAAGGCTCACCATGTTATAAGGCGCGTACTAAAACATAGTTGTTACGCCTTGGCCAGCAGAGGGCACCCCAGCATGAACTACCTCTAGACACGTATGCCTCGGCCAGCAGAGGGCACCCCAGCATGAACTAACTCTAGACACGTGACAAATTGTTTTGGATGCGGTGATGATATCCCAGCTGTATGTTTGGTTTGTTTATGTTGGGTATTTTAACCCCTCGGGGCTAAGAGCACATCGCTCTTTGTTTGAAGAGCGCTATTGTTCTTTGTTTGAAGGTCTGTCTTTTTGATGAATAAAGCCAGTTTATGGCTATAGCCGAAGCTAATAAAGTTGGCATTAGCTAAGCTAAGATGCTAAGCGGTGCTTGTTTTATTCTTAAATACTGTTCTCCTGCACTTACTTAAAACCCTCGGGGCTAAGAGCACATTGCGTGTTATTTGTCTTTGTTGGAAGGTCTGTCTGTTTGCTGAATAAAGCCAGTTTATGGCTATAGCCGAAGCTTCGGCCTTCCCCGAAGCTAGTATAGCTAGCACTAGCCGGAATGCTAGCGGTGCTTGTTTTTGCTTGTTCTTAAATAAAGACAATTCTCCTGCACTTACTTATTGCCTCCAACTTTGTGACAACGGTCTACAAAAAAAAGGTAACGGAAGCAAAAAAGTGAGTTAAGTTGAACTTCATTCAACAAATGTTGTTGTTGTTTTGCAGCATACGTAGTATACCTACCGGAGGCGTGGCGGAGGTAAGTGTACGTACTGTACGTATTACATAATGTTCTCTGATTGGTTTATCGCTGTCAGCGTGCATAGTGTACGTATTATGGCCTGTCCTTGGAGGCGCGAAGTCGGTGGTCGGCAGACATTAAAAAGTGCTGGAGCTGAAACTTCAGCTGAAGAGCTTAGAGTAGGAATCGAATCAATCACGAGTTAGAAGGAGATCAGTTGATGTGTTCAGCTGTAAGATCCTTGTTTTTTCCATTTTCTTTTACTAGTTTTATAAGCAATAATAATATTAGATTAGTGGTGGAAAAGGAAGGGGTATTGGAGGCCCATGGCTTCAGGG
>JAFFST010051513.1:2018-12097 GCA_022414735.1 Noturus placidus | reverse complement strand
TTTAATAATAAACACCTTCATTTACAAATTGCATTTTGTGTTTACTTGTGTTGTCCTTGACTATTGTTTAAATTGGTTTGATGTTCCGAAACACTAAAGTGTGACAAACATGCAAAGGAACAGGAAATGAGGAAGGGGGCAAACACTTTTTCACACCACTGTATACACCCATCTGAAGCTCATAACAGAAAACTGAACATCATTATAGCAAAACATTTGAAACTTTGAAAATATGATCAGTTCAACCCTGATTATTTATCTTTATTGTTCAAAATGTAAGTGTTTTAACTGTTCAATGTGATTCAAGAACATTCAAATGGTTTCACTCACATTAGTGGAAGTTATGACATGATTTTGGAAGGTTTTATCAACATACATCCTGACTGTTTAAGCTATAATTAATGTTTTTTTCATTTATTTATTTGGTTAATTGTTTATTTACCTATAGGAACTAGTTTTAAATCAGTATAATTTAAAGGACCATGAAGGTCAGTATATTGGAGACATGTTTTATGAGCATGAAATGGAATTCAACCATACTAATTTTCATAATGTCCACTCATAGGTGATTTGCAGATTAAGTATTTAGTTTTAACATGACCTGGACCTTTTTGTGTTCTAGTGTTTTAAAACTGGAAGAGGAAACAACATCTAAAGGTATTGAAGTTCCAACATTCCTGCTTTCCATCCCAGATCTCCCTCCATCACTTCTGCCCCTGCATTCTGGAAGATGGAGAGGCAAAGGCCATACTGACTGGGGTTGAAATCAACTTAGTATGAAGAATATACACTTAATATGGCCAGAGGTTTTTATACACCTTTTATAAAGGTTTGTAGACACCTGACCATCACAAATTAATGAAACAAATTAATTAATTAATATGGACTTGGTCCCCCTTTTGCTGCTATAACAGTCTCCAGTCTCTTTTAAAAAGGCTTTCCACTGGATGTTGTAATGTGGCTGTGCAGATTTGTGCTCATTCAGCCATAAAAGCATTACTGAAGGGAGAGTCGAGAAGGCCTGGCATGTAAGCATTCCAGTTCACCCCAAAGGTGTTGAGGTCAGGGCTCTGTGAAGGCTATTCAAATTCTTACATGCTGACCTTGGCAAACCATGACTTTATGGATCTTGCTTTGTGCATAGGTGTTGTCATGCTGGAGCAGGTTTGGACCCCTTAGTTCCAGTGAAGGAGAAATTTAATTCTACAGAATACAAAGACATTGACATTTTTGTGATTCCTACTTAATGCAACAGTTTGGGGAAGGCCCATTTATGGGTGTTAAGGTCTGGTGTCCACATACTTTTGGCCATATAGTGTATGAGTTTAGATATTCTTTTATTACTCTTGTATTAAATATTGTTTTTGTTTTTAGGCAGTGGGGTTGTTTTTTAATATGATGTTGCAGTTCTCTCATTTAATGTAGTGCTAACTAGCTCTGTGGGTAAAAATGAACAAAAAAAGAGTAGGGCATTTCAAAGAGTGAGTCCTTTTGCAGATATTTGTAGAACTGGGTGTGTCAGTAATAGTTTAGTAGCAGTCTAACTGCTTTTAATTTTAAAGTGCTTATTCCTAGTGTGTGCCTTAAATTTATTTCACCACGCATGTCTAGTAAATGGCATTAACTGTCTTGCTCTAGGTCTCTGTCTAAAATTTCCATCCATCCATCTTCAACTGCTTACTCCTTTTCAGGGTCATTTTAATTAATATAAAGTTATGCACAAGATTTTGTAGTCTAGCCTCTTTCACACTTGCTAGCTTAATTGGTTATTGTTTCAAGAGTATTTGTTCAGTGGCCATTGCCAATCATTTGCTTTTGTATGCCTTGTTTATCTCATTGCTCCGATTAAAAATCCAATGTAGAGGACCATTTTCAGTTTACCCTCATTTGTTTCCTCATCTATATTACAGTAGACTGGAATTTATTCGGTCCCTGTGACACTGAATAGAAAAAACAGTAGTAAATGACTTTTCACAGAGCTTCTGTATCTCCTCATAACATCTGGAGATCTTGTACAGGCTGTTGGCAACCCAACAGAATGAATGCCTTAGCATTAGCCTACATTTGAAGACATAAGACATGCTTGTAAAACAGAAAAAAGCAAATATGCGTTCCCTTTGTAAAAACCCATGTTAAAGCCAGTGATCATCATCCCTCAATGCAACAGAGCTTATGATTTTGATTAATTACAGGTATGTATGTAGGGTTAGAAGGGGATTATGAAGTCGGATAAATGGTATAATTGCTAATCAATTGTTATTCAAACATGTATTTATGTGCCTTGTGAATGATTGTGTAGTAACAGCAAGGGTTAACTGTGTTCACTTTTTGTTTTTAATGAGTAGTTTGTGATATTTTACAACTATTTCAAAAAGCATTCCAGGATGCTTTTATTGTCAGACAATAATTCGGTCAATAACAACAACCAATTAACACCAGTTTAATTCAGTTGTTTACATGGTATTTACATGTAACATCACATTTTTTTGCATACAATAGTTCTAAGATTATTATATCAATACACTTTACATACATCAGATGTACATGGTGTAACAATACTATCATATTATTATGTGATTTATATTAACTTGGTGATCTTATGGTAACATCTTTGTTAAATATACTATACATTTAAATCTATAGAACTTTTGCTTGCTTACATGTCTTAAAAATATAGGTTATATTGATGAACAAATATATGAACAAATTAGTCAGCACATTTTATATTTTATCTAAAGATCTCCCAACACCCGTCTCACCTGTATAATTAAAGTATATGCATTGTTAAATAATATTACTCACATTGAGGATTATTATTATTATCATCGATTTTTTTTAATTGAATTGTTTTTGATGCCCTGACATATATTTTTAAGTATATTTTAAATATAACTGTACTTCACAGTAATTTGTCATAAAAGTTTGCATATTTCAAATACAAATGCTTATTCTGACAAAAATCACAATACATTATATTTGTAAAACATGTGCAGCTGCAAATATTTTGTTCGCATCAATAAATAATACCTCAGTATAATATTATCCATATACGGAGAATTTCTAGGTTGCTGACATGACTGATTTGGTTTTAGTTAGCACTGAGCTAAAAGACCTATTGTTTGCATCTCAAATGTTAGGGTAGAATTAATTCCAGCAAGTAACTTGAAAATATTTTGAATAGTGGTCATAAATATTACATCAGAATTAGTCATTACAACCAGGAATTGCACCTAAATTTGAGAACCAGTGAGAACTGTATTTGATAATACAGTGGCTAAAAAAAACAAAAACTTCCTACACCCAGTTTGCATAAGTGTGCTCACCCTTTAATAATTGGGATTGTGACAGTGTTCAGAATCAACCAATCACATTCAAACTGATATTGAATAATTCGTATAGTATTAGTACACCTGCCATCAATTAAAATTACTGATTAACCCCAAATAAAGTACATCTGTTATATAGGATTTTGACATCTAACTGGAAAAGTGGCTCAAAGAGCTTACAAAGCAGGTATGTTACAAAGCAGGTATATCAGGAGAGGGTTACAAAAAAAAAATCCAAGGCTATATACTATGGAACACTTTAAAGACAGTAATCAACAAGTGGAGAAAATATGGCACGACAATGACATTACTAAGAACAGAACGTCCCTCTAAAATTGATGAAAAGACCAGGAGATAACTGATCAGGGAGGCTGCCAAGAGGCCTACAGTTGCTACTGGTTACTCCTTACATGTGACAGCAATCTCCGTAATTGTTTGTAAATGTCTGGGCTACAGGATAGAGTGGCAAGGCAGAAGCCTTTTTTTAAGCAAAAATAAATAAATAAATAATTTTAAGACTGGCTAAATTGTGCCCAAATAAATAAATAAACAAATACATAAATGCAATCTCACCAAACTATATGGAATAATGTGTTATGGTCTCATGAGATCAAACATGAACTTTTTGGCCATAATACCAAAAGATATGTTTGGAGCTAAAAAAAAATAAAAATCAGCATATGACCAAATTACACCATCCCCATGGTGAAGCACAGGGATGGCAGCATCATGCTTTTCATCAGCTGGAATTGGGGCTTTAATCAGGATTGCATGTATAATGAATAGCTCCAAATACCAGTCAATATTGGCTCAAATTCTTAAGGCTTCTGCTAAAACACTTAAAAATGAAGAGGAATTTCACCATACAGCATGACTTGTCCAGACCTGAAGCACATGTCCAAATCAACAAAGGAATGGCTTCACTAGCATGACACCAGCATGACTTGTCCAGATCTTAATCCAATCAAAGATTTGTGGGGTGATTTGATGAGGGCTGCACACAGGAGATGTTCATACAATTTGACAGAGTTAGAATGCTTTTGCAAGGAAGAATGGCAAAATATTGCTGTCAGGATGTGCCAAAAAATTTACCCTTAGACTGAATGGTGTGAATTTAAAAATGTAAAGGTGCTTCAACCTAATATTAGTTTCAGTGTGCACACTTATGCAGCCAGATTATTGTAATTTCTTTGTCATTTATTACCCCAAAATTAATTATTTTTATTTTTCACTTTAATTAATAGGTTAACATTTCACTATGAAGGTAGAAAAGGTTCTGAGATTATTTAGCTTGGTTTAATCACAAAAACCTGCCATTTTGACAGGTGTGTAGACTTTATATCCACTGTATTCTGCAGATCATATAGCCTGTTTTAATTCATACTGCATTATTACAATCATTTCAGTGTTATATTTGTTTCTCATAATTATTTCTCAGAGACAGTCAATATACTCATAATAATTAACACAGATTTGTGTTTATGATCACAGTCCCTGAACACCCATGACTACACACATTCAGGGAAGAACTCATGCCAAACATTACATTTTTAAAATAATGAAAGCCACACAGAGGAGCCACTGAGAGGAGATACCTTCACTAAAGACCTCACTAGTATTTCTGTATGCCGTACCTGAGCTTCACAGTATAGCTTACAAATGTTATTTTTTTTCCCCTTAAGTTTTATGCTGTGCTACAATTATGAACACTCCATAACTGACTTCTATAACTCAGCCATCTGACAAATATAAGAAAAGTACACTTATACATTTTATATGTGGGTGGCAGATGAAGACATGCTTCAATTATGACTGACTCTATAATGACTTTTATGAATGAAAAAAAATCTTGTCTTGTTTTTATGAAATCACAAGCAATTGTCAATAAGTTTTAATTACTGAGTTATTGAACCTAAGATTTAAGACAAATATAGTCCCCTCTGAAAGTGTTGGAAAGGCAAGGCCAATTATTTTGTTTTTACTATACACCTAAGCCATTAGGGTTTGAGCTCATAGACAATAGATCAGTAGCTAACAAAGTAGCGATGCTACTAACTTAACTAGAATTTTCTGGAAGCGTGACAGTAGCTTAGCTACTTTAAAAATCGTATAGCTTTTCCAGTATCGAGTTACTATTTTAAATGAGTAGTAATGTCCAGTTATAACGGTCCACTTCATTGCAGGTCTGTGGTGCCCGCTTGCTTCACAGGAAATAAAAGCCTTATTGTAACTCACATGAATAGGAAGAGCCCGTAATACCATAATAAATTAACACTGGAATTTATTCTCTGATACAGAGAATATAACTGGCACTTTGTTGTTAATAGGCAACACAACACAATCTTTACATTTACTTACAAATAAAATAAAATAATTCACTAAGTTTATCAGTGCATGCTTTGGGATTTACTTTGAATCTGCATACACCAGTCTTATTGTGTTTCTCAACATCTCATTTAAGGGAGCAGCAAGAGAAAAAAGTTTTTATCTTAACTAATTTATTATTATTATTATTATTATTATTATTATTATTATTATTATTATTGCATGTATTATTATTATTGACCTATCGGAAGCAATTATTGAAGTTTGACACATTCATGCTTATTATCCATGATGATAGAGCAGGAGATGGGTACTGATTCCAATAATGAGAAAATCTATTACCCATGGCCTTACTTGTCAAAGTTCATATGCCTTAAGGAATCAAATAATAAATCTTAAACTTTTATATGTAATCTTTGCAAACCAAAGAGTAAAATACTTTGTCGATTGCTTTAATTATAATACAATGTCCAAGAGTTCAAGCACAATTATAATGACACATATAGAGGTGAACATGATTGTCTTTTTAAACAGATAAGTAGAATAATTTGCACATTATAAATTCATAATTGTTCTGAATTATTTTTAAACTGTGTTTAATTTCTTTATTCAAAATTATACAGTTATTCATAAGCTAAGTCACAATCATGACATACTAAAAAATTTGCCCATTTAAGTAGCTTCACTGTAGTCAGCTGCTTTTTGTTAGTTACTTATAGTGTAGCTAACTACTTTTTTGTAAATTGTAGCTTGACGGGCTACAGTTTCAAAATTACTTCCCCAACACTGGTCTGGGCTTCACCTGTGAAGACTGCATTTGTTATTAAAAAGGATAAACCAACATGAAGACCAGAGAGCTGTGGAGGTTGCATTGCCACTGTAATACTTTCAGAGGGGGCTGTATAAGAATATTGATTCTCTTTGGTGACGCACTGAGATTACAAATAGAGACTTAAATTACCATACATTACATAGAGATAACCAAGTGTAACCTGTATTGTATGCATTATACTGAGGTGAGGGCTGGATGCATAGACATTTTCACAGACATTATCTGAAAAAATATGTCTTTATATTTATTTATTTATTTTTGACATTTTGACGTACGATTGACGTATAACCTCAAGCATACTTCGATTCATACATACATTCATTTATTCGTGCATTTCAATTGGTTTCAGATAGAGTAGTATTAAGTAGTATTTCATTAATACATTATATTACTAAGATCAAATGAGCTTTGAGTAATTAAATCTTACATTTAACTACAATTTGACTTTATGCATTTCATTTACATTATTCTGGTATGATTCAGAAATGTTTCTGAAAACAAACAAAAGTGACTGGAAGAACTGTTTACATAGGAGTGGAAGATCTTAATTTAGTGCATTTTAATGTTTATTCTGACTATAAATATTATAATAAAAACTATTTATTTATGTGAACATTGCAAAGTGCAGTTGAATGAGCAACTTCGGAATGGTGCAGTTTTACAAACATAATTCCAAATATTAATGATTTGTGTATAATATAAAGCACTTTTTTTCTAATATAGTGTAGTTATTTTAGAATTACATAATGCTTCAAGTAAAGTAAAACACGCAGCATGATTACTATTTACTACCATTTATAGTTTATTTGTCACGATTCCCCCTTGGAAGCAGTGTGCATGCGCACTGCACCTTCTCTTTCCCGAGCGGACTTCATTGACATTTCCAACATGTGGACTTTGTTTATGTTTTCGTTTTGTCTCCTCCCATGTCTGTCATGTGTTAACCGGTCATGTATCTGAATTACCCTCAACTATGAGCGTTTATGACGCTGATCTGTCATGTATATATACTGCACACCGTGTAGCACATGGCGCGGAATATTCATTGAGAAAATGCTTTAACCTTTCATGCCAAGCATAAATTATACAAAATAAAACAATATTAATGTGTGGCGAAGAAACCTGAGAACAATAACGGATAAATCATTTTGGTCAATAAAAAAACAGACTGCATATGTAAGGATGTGATGCATTGTGAATGGCCAAATATATATTTAAAATCAAAATAGGCTAATATTATTACACCCTATTACATCATTATATATATACCAAATTAAATATTTAGTAAATTTTTGTAAATTGATTTCTCGCAATGATTGCATTTCATTGCAAAACTTTTGTTTCATTGTGTTCTTTTTAACAGTTTATGTTTTCGTTTACATTTGATTACATTAGATATTGGAATTGAGTCATGCATTTGTTTGTGCAGCAACTCTGAGCGATTTATTTGTTGTTTCCTAGTATTTTCTTTGTTGATTTCGATGTCCTCCTTTGTGTATTTTATATTTACTGATTTTGACCTCTTGGTGTGGTTTAACTGGATGTATCTACCCTTGCTAACCCTGCCTGCCAGTACAATGACCTGAACTCTGGATGATGATCAGGGTTTTTGGAAAAGCTCAATGAGATTCTGCAAATCCATGCTAATCCATCCAACTGCTCCTTTTTGTTTACTACAAAACCATGTGTTACTTCAAACATGTTAAAGCAATGTATAGTTATACCATGATGAAATAATACACATGTTTTAAAATGACTAATTATTTGCATTAATATTCACTATTTTATTTTTATGACAAAATAAGTTAAGGGCATAAAGACTACATAAAGCCCACAGTTAACCAGTGTCAGTATGTTAGCTGCAAAAATTTTATACATGAAGGGGAGCATAGAAATGGATATTCTAGATTTACTGACGTGAATGCACAGAGATGAGGAGGTTGACTCACTCACTTCATCCCTCGTCGAAGTATCTGATTGGCTGCAATAAGCATGACGCTGATGATGAATGCAATGGCGAAGGCACAAATCAAGCTCTTTCGCACACAGGTGTGCTTGACTTGTTGCATGGGGCTTGCTGTGAGGACAAAGAGAGATAGTGTGAGATCAAATATTTAAACCCTATGCATTATTTATTACACAGATCTATCTCCGAATCAGCTTTATTGGCCAAGTATGCCTGAGCGTACAAGAATTTGAAGGCACCAATGATAAAACGATCAGTCACATTATGCTTGAATTTCAGAATTTGAATTTAAAAGTTCAGAACCTTCTTATGTCATAATAGTTGAGAACTGAGAAAATCTTGATATGTTCACTAGACCCATTCATAGTCTATGAAGACACCAAAAGTTATCAGCCATTATTATTTACATTGTGTTAATTGAAGCATGAAAAAATGCTTGCACAGACTCTGATCTTTCTTTTGTGGGTATTCACAGTAATATAGATGAACTTATACAAATTTATTCAACTGAACATCAGCAACATCACTTAAATACTGAAAACTCACAGAAGACACATTGTAAATCAATCTCAACATGAAGATTATTAATTATCAATATTAATTGATATTAATTAATAATTAATCAATATTAATTAATATATTAATTATTATTATTATATTATTATTATTGTTATTATTATTATTATTATTATATTAATATTAGAGCAATTACTAATGAGATATGTTGAAGAAATTTGACAGTAATTTAACAATGAAATTCACTCAGCTTGTTGTTCACCATTACTCTAAGCCTATTGGCTGATTTTGGTCATGTGAGTGGACTGTGATCATAGCATGGATGCACACCTCCAAAAATACAGTTTTGTGACTCTGATCATTTTTTCATTGTGATCTTCATTTGTTGCTGGTTTAAAGTGTTCCTACAGTACACACTTACTGTAAGGATCCCCGTAATGAAATGTGGCGTAGACTTTTACTGATGGTATTCTCACCGTTTATTTTGTTTTTCCTTTACAACATATATACAAATAAACATGAAAACAACACCGTAAGAGCTTATAGCCTCATACAGGTCCTTAAACTATGCAAGCCTTTCCTTAGACACGTTGTCCTTTTATTGCGCCTTTTCTCGTTAGCGGATACTAACACAAAACTAGCGATGGCCCGTGTCAAAATAAAAGTCCCTCCTACTACATAAGGTAGAAGGCCTATACATAAAACACTGATTAAACAAATATTATAAACATGTCTAAACAGATGTATTTCTTAAAATAATGAACTCTTGTAGGGTCATTTACACTCCCATCAAATTATTGTGTTTTACAACAGTGAAACCTTAAAACACATAATTTATACCTTACCTTACAACATAACCATTTTGTATATCATACAGTGAAACTATATTACAGTTCATTATGCATTGTTACTTTGTGCCTAAACAGCTTCAATCAATACAACTAATTTTTGGACTGAGCGCTCCACTATGGAGGGTTTACTGGTGCGTTGTCCTTTGTTGTTTAAGTCCCTTTCTCCAAGCAGGACTTTGACCCTTCTCACCAGTCCATCCTTGCCTTTGATGACCTCGTTGACTCTTCCAAGTCTCCACTGGCTCCTTGGTAGAGTCTCTTCA
>JAFFST010051511.1:28484-47846 GCA_022414735.1 Noturus placidus | reverse complement strand
CTATCTATCTATCTATCTATCTATCTATCTATCTATCTATCTATCTATCTGTCTATCTATCTATCTATCCTCAATTAGATTAGATTGGCTATAACAACAGATAATTGGGTTCTACTACCGTCAGCCAAGGAAGATTACAGTGGCCACAGGATCATCAAACATGGGCAGGTAAAGACAGGAAAAACGTGATGTTTTTACAATCTTCAACTGTTCAGTTTCAGTGAGCCTGAAACTGAGCCAGTTATTTTAGCCTGGCCATTATTCTCTGACCTCTCTACTCAACAAGGCATATCCAGAACTACCACTCAATTTATGTTTTTTTTTTGTTTTGTTTTGTTTTGTTGTGTTTACACACCACTCTCTAAACTCTACAGACTGTTGTACAGAAACAAATCCCAAACCACCCCGTCTTGCACCAACAACAATGCCATGGTCAAAGTCACAGAGATCAGTTTAACATGAACATTAACTGAAGCTCTTGAGATATACCTACATGATTGTATGCATTGCTCTGCTGCCACATGATTGGTTGATTGGATAATTGCATGAATGAGGTGAAACGGTGTTCCTAATAAAGTGGCAGGTGAGTGTAAGTAATTTTATTATTCACATTACGATTATTATACTATGTGTCTATAAGTGCATTAGGTGCATAGAGTAAATAGATGTTGCAGTACTTACAATGCTATTTGTGCTCAGGCAGTAAAGAATGTTGTCAAGCAAAATTGGTGATATAATTAGGTCAGACTGACAAAAATGAAAGCCAGCGTATATCCAGAACATTCAGTTTCCACTGGAGCCTTGAGCTGATTCAGTGACATCTCTACATCAACAGACGGCTCACCTACTAAGATAGAAGGCAGTTTAACAAGATTGTCACAACTTGATGAATCTGTCCTAACTCTTAGCACCTCACTGCGTTAAACAATCAGAAAATAACCCTACAGAATATATTTATTCAAATATATTCATGCATTGCATGGTAATGAAACTTTAAGGCCAGCGGTTGTATTTGACCTAACAATAAAGAGTTAAAATATGTCACTGTATAATACAAATTCAAAACTAGTGATAATAAAATATTATTATTATTATTATTATTATTATTATTATTAACAACAACAACAACAACAACAACAATAATAATAATAATAAGTAGTAGTAGAAGAAGAAGAAGAAGAAGAAGAAGAAGAAGAAGAAGAAGAAGAAGAAGAAGAAGAAGAAGAAGAAGAAAGGTCTAAGGATGAGCTTGACAAAGAACCATTGCAAATCAAAGCTGTATTCTAATACAGTAAAAAACAGCAACAACAATAACAGTCATTTACACTTACCACAGTATCAGGAAGAAAATAAGTGTATTTACCAGTCCATACAGGATTTCGCTGAGGATTTTTTGATTGTTGAGGCCAAAAAAAGCAAAAAAAAAAGCATGATTTTTCTGCAGCTTAATTAATTTTATTTTATTTCCGGGGGGGGGGGTTGTTAGTGAGTTTTGAGTAAATGGGTTGTCATAGAGATGCACCGATGTATCTGTCACAGCGCCGCCTGCCTCGAACTCTGTCTCCAGTGAACCGACACACACCTCACATCCATGCAGGCGCTCCACACCGAACTCCACTTCCCATGACTCACCGCCTTCACGCATGCGCGCTCCCTATCCCGAATTCTAAGTGCACACACCTGTTACCAATCATTCACACCTCTCCCCGCCAGCATAAATTCCCGTCAGACACCTTCACCAGACGCGAAGCAAGGGCGTAACCATGTTATGGACATGGGGGTAGGAGTCTAACCCCACTAACCCCCGTGCGCAGACAAACTTCCAAAATTTGATAGTGAAAATGTGAATTTAGAACATAGTTTTAGGATTACAGTTACTGTTTAAATTCATGTGGTTTCTGAGTGATAGAAGCTCCCACAGCATGGGCATGGGGAAACTGCTAAAATACATCACAGAATTTGTGTTGAGTATGGGCGAAACCAAGTGTACAATTGGAGGGGGGGCACTGATTTTTCTTAACAAACGTCAATATTAAGAAAGAATAGACATAAATAAATAGATAAATAAAATAAATTGAATAGATGAAGAAAAGACAGATCCGTTGGCAGGGAAAATTAAAGCGGAACATATAGAAAATAATTTCTCCTGTATATTGGGGGGACAGATTGGTATTTCCTCAACATTGGGGGGGTCACAACCCCAAAGGGTGTGTAGTCACACCCATGACGTGAAGTTTAAGACTTAGCGACCCGTTCCTTAGCGTTACCGAGCATTCTCTTTCGTGTTTGATCTACCGTTTACCTTGACCTCGATTTCCGCCTCGTGACTACGTTTAAGCCTCTCCTCATCTAGTTTGTTCGCCCGATCGCCTGAACCTCGCCTGAATTTAGACAACACTTATCACGCCTCGCGTTTTCACGGCGCTTGGCTTCCTCCCGCTACTGTTTCCTCTCGTTGCTGCGACCGGGACATCGGCGATAAAGGCAATATTCCAGCTATTGGCCGATAGTTTAAAAGCATCTGATGATCAGGGTCGATTATATCCTGTCAATCAAAGAGGGCGGATGATGTCTCGTGTGTGGAATGAGGACACAACTGCATTTTGTAATCTCTGTAATCTCTGCACTGCTAAAATTTTACACTGGAAGTGAGCAGCAGCGAAGCGGGAGTTTCAGCGTCGAGTCAAATTTATTTATTTTTCCCCCTGCACTGCTTGAGCTGAATTAAAGCGCCTTTTGAAAGATTTAAATGAAGATGAGTTGACAAAAAGTATATATCGCACAGAAAAATATATTTGTAGAGTAGTATATTTCATATCCAGTTCATGTTAATATATAAAAAAGTTGATGTTAATATGAATTAATAACATTCAATAAGTTAATAATCTTACTTTAATCTTCAGAATTAAGTTCATGTGTTAATGTTAATTAGAGTAATGTGTTTTCTGTTTATGAGACCAGTTACTGTGAAACAACTTGCTAAAATTGAGAGAATAAAGTTTTTATTTGCATTTTTTACAGAATTATTTTAAATTAATATTATTAATTTTAAAGCAGGTAAAAAAAAGGCAGAACTATTGGTATCGTATCGGCCGATATCCCCATGATTAATCGGTTATCGGCTGAGAAATTTAGTATCCATGCATTTCTAGCCTTTCATTTCATTTTCAGCACAGGAATACATGAACATACATGAGCAGTGGACCAGGCGGAAAAATGCTCAGCATTCAGAAGATTAAAAGCAATACCTTTTGAGCCGAGGAACATTTATGACCTGATTGACACAAATAAAACCGGTGGAAAGTCGACAGGGATCCAGCAGTCTTTCCCTCCTACCCATGTTCTGAAGGACACGAGCGATTTAGCTACACCTGACTTTCAGCTGCAGCATTTATAAAACACACAAGACCTACAGGTGGTTCTACAGCAGGGAATCTTCATTTGAGGTTTTCTGATTGCTGCGTTTATAATCCACTGCAGGGGGTCAGATCACAGAACCAGAACAAATCACAGACAGACACGGCAGAGACTATTGATACTCAAAGATAAATACACAGACAGTCGGTGATCATAACAGAAAAAGACACGATTAGGGAACTATTTTTCCATCTTCATACGGAACTAAATACCACCACCCCTGATAGACATGTTGTGAAGCAGAAAATGAAACACAATAGGCACATCTGCACCATGCTGTGTAGATTACTCATCACGATGCAGATGATTCAATAATAGTCTCACAGCTAAAAATGATCCAGACATTTGCAGTCCTGCTCGGAGTGCAGTGTTTTCCCTGTTACAAATGTGAATTCAGATGTAACCTAGACAACATGGCATACTGAATACAGATCGCTGAATGCTTAAAATAAATGAAAAATTAAGCCGAGCTTGACATAGTACATACGTTGCTCACAAAAAAGTTCGGGGAACATTCTGCCTTGTGAGTCTTTTGCAAAATGTCTCATACTTAATCAGTCCATACATGAGTTCACCAATTCTTCTGTGATTTTTGCAGCTTTTTGTGCTTTTTTGCAGAAAATTACTTGACGAAATGGCAATTGCATGAAATTATTTTTCACAGTCTTTTGATTTTGCGTTAATTTCTTGATAAGCTTAGTTTACTATTTTTTTCCCCAGATAGTGCTCAAGAATGCCTTTGACAAAGGAAGAACATCCTGAAATCATTCTTAAGGCTGAATCAGAAAGTTAACAAGAAACATGGCAGGCACACGTTGCCAAACTTATTTACAAATTAAAAAAAAAAAACTAGAAGAACTGAGAAGTGGAAATTCACGAGCATCCATCACGAAGGCACAACTGACGTGGTTCTGACAAACACGCTCCCCTAAAGGATTTATGGAGACTTCTGGGACACACATTTTAAATGAGCCATTTCACAAAATATTTTGGAAATATTTGGAGTTTTTTGCCATATTATTTCTTGTGGCACAGCATGTTCACCCTGGAGATGTTTAGGGCAATATTAAAGATGTAAAAAAGAAATAATTATATAAATACTAGATGTCAATTCGAAGAGAGCAGGATGGCCGTCAGGAAGCTTATACCAGACTCTAAATAATTCTGGGGCTTACAAGATTCCTGAGCTGTGAAATGGCAAGAGTGTCATCTGCATGCTCTCCAACTCTTATGCCATCTATCCCTCTCTCTCTCTCCCTCCCTCTCTCTCTCAGTCCTTTGTCCTGCATCCTGCGACTTGAGACGATGTTCTGCATTTTGATTGGAGCTAAAGAGTTAACTCAAATTTGAACATTTGCGAATGGAGGGTGGATCCAGAGAAAGTGAGTGGTAAGGATTTGCACATCTGCGAGGAATTATATTAATGAATGCTCTGTGTTGCAGTGAGCCAAGGCAAGAATAAAAACAGGTTAGACGGTCACCTCAAAATACAGAGAGAACCAACCAGCATAGAGCCATTTGTGCGCGTGTGTGTCTATAAAATAAATGTTCAAGTGAAAGATAAAGAATATTGTGCCTTTTGAGTTGTTCCAGGCCTGCCGCCAGCTTTTTCATTCCCTACCCAAATCTGGGAAAGCAAGTTTGAGTTATTTTTTCCTCATGCTTCTACGATAATATTTCAGTATGTTATAAACTGAAATAGACAGAAAACACCAGTTGCATTGCTGACGAAGCAATCGTATTGAAAGTATTGAAGCCTGTCATCATAGGAGTATTCTGTCTCTGCAGAAAAGAAAAGCGTTTTCCAATTACTGGGCATTATCAAACTGGGATAGGAGTTTTTCAAAAGCTTTACCTGATTTGTTAAAATAACCCAAACCCTAACCATAACCATAGTTGATTGCATGATTGAACAGCACCTATCTGGTCTGAAGACACCCGCTGATTGGGAAACGCCCATTTATGTTCCGGAGAAACCTATACTTGCAACATAGGGCAGTCAGTTTTCACTCAAACTGGACACACGTGAGATCAAGCCATAGAAATCCTTTTTTTTTGCACTTAATGCGGTAATGTTTCTCTTTGTTGAATTGTTTGATACAAAAGACATAAATATAAATGGGCTGAGTGCACATGTTTTTTATTCATTTAGATAGGCATCACAATGGTAGGCCTTTGGGTGTCGGAAATATGTCCCATATTGTCCCACACAAACTTACTACTTGCCCCACATTTGGTCTGTTTGCATCTGATCACCCTACCTTATGTCTGTGCTGTTTATGATTCACACAAGTCAGCAAATTGCGCACTCCTGTCTTATTCTGGTACTGGACTAAATGTAAGCTGAATATGAAAAATGCTCTGACCTTTTAAATGTGACACCTGATGCCTGTTCAGCGGTAACAGTAAATACATGTGCGCAGTCCATCGATCTGGAAACTAGACGTTTTATGCTGCTGTCCTTATTTCATTCAATTAGATGGTACAACAGGAAATATTCTGCCCTATCATGAGGAGAGTGCAAACTCAGCACAACATGTGGGCATAGTTGACCCTACTTTCTTGGATGGATGGCATTACTCTCTCTCTCCTGTCGATCAGAGCAACACTAACGAATCACTGGAACCTATGAGCTCATGTATGTTCAAGAGAGCAGTCACTTTCCAGTGGTGGGAAATCACTAGTTATAAATAGCTATTAGTCATAAATTATATCAATAGCTATAAATTACTAGGTTAATGCTAGTTACCTATATACTATAACTGGGTTTCTTTGAATAACCAGTAGGGCATTGAGAATCAGTTGTTACTGAAAATCGGTTCACTCTCATTTTCTCAGCTTCTCACTCTGCTTATCAGTCGTCTTTGGGCATGGACATAAACAATTAGCAGGCTGTTTAATCAGAGGCACTGGGATCAGATTTGACTCCAGTTCGCGGTATAAATCTACCAGCCAGGTAATTCTGTGCCAGCATCAGTATCACTATATATTCAGCACAGTGGGCGTCCAAACAGTAGACTGCTTCTCGAAGATGGTCAATCCCAAGGCTAGTGTTTCTGTTTCACTGGAGTTCATCCTTGGCTTCAAGGTAGCTTAGATATTGGCTGCCCAAGTGCAAATCCTGCAGCATGGCTCGTGTACACAGCCAAAGTGTATGTTGTGTATAGTGGAAACTACTACTACTCGAATACACTAACAGAATGAATTCCTTAATCTTCATATGGCAGACTAACATGGAAGCTGAGGAATGAAGTGTCAAGGGAGGAGAAAAATGAGCCAGTGGAGAAAAATAATGTTAGCAGAGAAGCCTCAGCTCCAACCCTGGGGTGTTATAAACAATTCCACTAACATGGTCGGCTAGCCATGATCAGCTTCTCATTACAGTAGCAGCAATAAGTCCCAGGCTGGCTAGTCAGCTAGACAGTGTGGGATGACAGGTATGGAGGCAGGGCAGTGGTTTGGAGGACCCACTCAGTGGAGATACAGGAAGCCAGGGGAAACCCAACTCCTTCACATGTATGCATGCTACCTTTGCAAGCTCAGTTGTGAGCAGGGTATTGCGAGGAACAATCACATGACATATAATGCAGGTAGCTGAGCTCCTTATTCAGAAGATACAGGACATGAAGCAGCATTAGTTCCCGGGTTACAGTGAGAAAATGGTATGGAAACATGATTAAGTTATCTGTCCAGCTTCCGACTATACCAAACAACAGAAAAACGACAACAGGAGCTTCACGAACCCTCAGAAAACAGTTTTTTTTTTCCAGATAGTGCCAAACCAGTGGGTGAGAAAGAGAGAGATGATGATGATGATGATGATGATGATGATGATGATGATAATGATGTTACAGTCTACTTCCTTCAAAAGCAAGACAAGGTCCTGGAAATGGTGGACAGCTTTCTACAGGCTAGTATAAGCTTAACTGCCAGTGCTTTTCAGCACCTACTGAAAATGCCTTCATTAAGTGAAATACAGGTGTCCCTGCTAGTGCTGAAGTTGAGTGGTTGTTCTGTGTTGGATAAGACATTTTCCTATTGAACTGCAACCATCTGTCAGACAGCAGTTTTGAGAGGCTTCTCATGTGTCAAGTTAACAAGTGCTTCTGCTGTAGTTAACAGGATACTTGAAATAATTGGTGGAGGAAATTTGAGGTCATCTGGGTAAAGATGGCAGACATGCGTCTCACCGGGACAGACTTCTAATTGAGTTTAAAAACAACAACAACAACAACAACAGATAATCTGAATAGAACCTAGGAGGCAGCTGATGTTTCCATGCCTTTTCTTTTTTTTTGCTGTCTTATGGTTCATTAATGTTAACTGTTTGGTACTGAGAGTGGTTTACAAAGGGAAAAGGAAAAACTCTTAATGTTCTAAATGTTTGTTATGTTAGACTCTGGTACAAGCCATGCATTTTATTTTTGTAGACACAATGTTCCTCATAGGATTGGACTGACTTCTTAAAATGGCAGATTTTGACATGTTCTCACTAGCTGCGTTTACATGGACAGCAATAATCCACTCTCAATCCGATTAAGACCATACTTTTATTAAGAGATTACCATGTAAACAGCAATTTTTACTTACCGTATTTTCCGCACTATAAGGCGCACCTAAAAGCCTTAAATTTTCTCAAACATTTATTTTCTCTAATAATCCGGTGCGCCTTATGTGTGGACTGAGTTCTAAAATCTGTAAAAATGTTGTGCGAGTTTGGTAAAGGCTCCGCTTGATTGACTGTCGGACCATTTCCCGCTGACACAGGGACGTAATACGTACACTACGTATGCGGGCAGCGAATCAGAGATCATTACGTAATACGTACAGTACGTACGATTACCTCCGCCACGCCTCCGGTAGGTATACTACCGGTATGCTGCAAAACAACATTTGTTGAATAAAGTTCAACTTAACTCCCTGTTTTGCTTCCGTTACCTTTTTTTTTTTTTTTTGTAGACCGTTGTCACGAAGTTGGAGGCAATAAGTAAGTGCAGGAGAACCGTCTTTATTTAAGAACAAAACAAACATAAACAAGCATCGCTTAGCATCAACGGCTAAGGCTAACCATACTGGCTTCAACAAAGGCTAACCATACTGGCTTCATTCAGCAAACACTCAGACAGACCTTCAAACAAAAAACAATAGCGCAATGTGCTCTTAGCCCCGAGGGGTTTAAATACCCAACATAATAAGCCAAACACAACACAGCTGGGATATATCAACGAATCCAACCAAATCCAAAACAATTAGTCACATGTCTAGAGTTAGTTCATGCTGGGGTGCCATCTGCTGGCCGAGGCGTAACAACCGTATGTTTTAGCATGCGCCTTATAACACGGTGCACCTTATGTATTGGTCAAGTACAGAAATAGACCCCGTAATTGAGACTGCGCCTTATGGTGCATAAAATATGGTATCTTAATCTAATCAAGGTCATATTCTAATTAAGCTCTAATGGAATTAAGACAGGTGGAGTACTCCTGTTTTAGTCGCATTATGGACGTGTATTACAGACATGTAAACACCTTAATCACATTATGAACGTCGTGTGAGAGTTTTCAGCGTATTTTGCTGCATCCCAAACCGCATACTTAGATTCTATAGGCCTGTAGTGGGGAAAAATGTATTTCGGCTACTATATAGACGGTAACTACGTGGTTTGAGACTCAGCCCATGGCTTCAAGCAGTTGTTTATTAGCACGTACAGCATGACAGTAATTACTGTAACTGCTCTTAAAGCGTTCGTAAAAAAATAAATAAAAACACCCAAAACTGTATAAAGTACCATAACGAAGAGAAACTGTATGTTGATACGTGAATTTCTGGAGGGACGGCATGGCGCGGTGACGTAATGACGCGGGCTGTTAATATAATTATGATCTATAACATGTAAAATGGGAACATGACAGGAGTATTCTAAAAGTGACTCATGTAAACACCTTAATCACATTATTATCTTAAGTAAGGTCAATAATTAGATTACTGCCGTCCATGTAAACGTAGTCACTGAGGGCCATATTCAGAGTTGAGTTAAACATGTGTAGAGGGGATTGCCAAACTTGCACACAGTGGTCTGAAGAGTTGTGCAGACAGTGTAGAGCCTAAAACAGAGATGTGTCTCAAGTTACATACAATTCTGACCTTGAACTTAAGTACATTTTTCTTGCATGATATCAGTTTGAGAGAGGAGTAGTATTAAGTCAATTGCCACTCTGTAAGAGTTTGATGTAACCAGCAGCAGCTCATGACTAAAGATTTTGGTGGTGCATGATGACATTAATAACAGCATAGCTTCACACAATATTCAGTCGAAAGACCATCACAACTGACTTATGCTATAAACTATTATCTAGTGAGATTTTAGAGTACCCCATAATAGGCAGTCGAGCATTGACAACACAGTTATCCAGCACACAGTCTAGCAGCTCGCTGTGAGTGGTTTTATAAGTTTACTTAGAATTTTAATTTGCTTTTTGTGACAATTTATTAGTTTATGTATTATTATTTATTATTAAACTATGATTACTTGCTATAAAACCAGATCTTCGAAGCTACTGAGTACTTTTTAAACTAGCCCAATTTAGTAATCCTGTCATTAACTGTCTTGTCCGCTGCTCCACCTCCACTGAAAAGGAGTGTGGAGAGTATTTCTGAGAGTATCCCTGCTCCAATGGGCCTGTATTAGTGCAAGTGCATGAGGACTTTATGAAGATTAACATTTGTTAAACAGCTGATATATATGTTGAGGCCCAAACTGGATGAGTACGTAACCACAACACGATATGGCCAAAAATATATGGACACCGGCCCAATTACACCCATACATGCATGTTGAGCATCTCATTCCAGATTTAGTTGCCTTTTTACTATTATAATAACCTCCATTCTTCTGGGAATTGATTCTTCAGGGTCGGGATTGGCCCATTCAGCCACAAGAGAATTACTGATCTCATTCACTAATGATAGGATACGTGGCCTGGCGCACAGTCAGCATTACAATTCATCCCAGAGGTGTTAAGTGTGGTTGAGGTTAAGGCTCTGTGCGGGCCATCAGTTCCTCCACACAAACCTGGGCCAACCATGTCTTTATAGACCTCACTTTATGCAAGGGGCGTTTTCATGTTGGAACACGTTTGGCCCATTAGTTCCAGTTAATTGAAATTGTAATGCCATAGTACACAAAGACATGCTAGACAATTTTGGGGAAGAACCACATATGGGTGTGATGGTCAAGAGTCCAGAGAGTTTTAGCCATATAGTGTATGTCATATTGAAGTGTATGTTTCGGTAATAGTTCAAAAACTTCATGGAGACATTGCTTTATTGGAGACACTATATTTCTTAAGGACTGAATTTTTATGTATACAATTATGAATAAACTTAACGTGAGCTGTAAACATAGCAGACGAGTGTTCGGTCAGTGTATCCTTCAAACAGTCGGCTTGCATTATTTCATCACTTCCTTCTCATCCATATATAAACATTTTAGTGTTTTCTAGAATTTAATTTTCAATATACTTTGTCAAAAGGGCAGTCTAGTTGTAGCTTAGCTTTCCTTCTAGTGTGTTTAGCTGACCAGTGACATATAATGAGCAGCAGTTCAAACAATAGTGTAGTGACAGTTCCTTGGCCTGGCGGCAAGTCTGATCCCGCATGAAAAGACAGTGGTGTAATACTAAATGGTTTCTAATTGCAATGTCTATCCTTGGAGAGAAATTTAGCATGTTTCAATGCACACCATTTTATGGTTTTAATACAGACAGGCAAAGTAAATAAGCACAGACCAACCATTCAAAAAGGCACAGGGAAGATGGGAGATGATTAGCATATGGTAAATGGCGCACTTATATAGCGCTTTTATCCAAAGCGCTTTACACTGTGTCTCATTCACCCACCAATGGTAGCAGAGCTGCCATGCAAGGTGCTAGCTTGCCATCAGGAGCAACTTGGGGTTCAGTGTCTTGCCCAAGGACATTTCGGTATGTGGAGTCACATGGGCCGGGAATCGAATCGCCAACCCTACGATTAGTGGACAACCCGCTCTATTACCTGCGCCAAAACCGCCCCGTATGTTACTGAATAATTCTCTTTGCCTACTGTTTATGCTATTCTCACCAGAACTGCATTTGGAATAAAAGCTTTGCAACAAAATAAAGTCAATCAGTAGGTTAGGTGCCCTCTAGTTTACATTATAAAAATCTCTAAAAAGTCCAGGAATTTAAAAGGGTTTAAGGTGTTCTGCATGGGCTGTCATTTCCTCTTCTTATTAATGTGATTCAAGGCAACATATTTAAATATCTGTGCCTTCAATAATGCAGACACCCCATCAGAGGCCTCACTTTAAGTAAAGATGACATGCGTTCAATAAATAATGTCATGGGGAGTGGTGTGGTGCTGACTTGTCTTGCATAACGTGACAATGTACAGAAGATATGATCATTTCTGAGTCATAAAAGAAAGTTTGAGCACGGTCAGGAAAAGCAATGAAAATGGGAAATTGCTGTGCTGGGTATGAAATGAGCCTTGGTGCATCAGAAATTAGAGTCAATAGGTCATAAACAAACAGGATTCAAGAGATTTATTTTCTAAGTTGATGGACAATAGAGCACCATTTTCTCCAACTGAGCATACGTTTTCTCCAAACCCCTCCCATGTCTTAAAGCATTAATGAGCCAGTTTGGTCTTCTACACTTTTAACATTGCGTCGTTGTTCTCTAACATGTTCATTAATACTCTGACAATAAAAAGCATTAAACAGGAAGTCAAGATTGCTGAATGATATCCCTTGAAATAACCTCGAGCAACTCTGCAAATGTTGCTGACTTGACAGTTTGTGGTATGAGGCGGCGTGCCCCTTGATTTAGACTGTGGGATGCTGGAAAGCACTTTTGATTGCAGTCATGGTTTTGATTAATACTGTGCTGTATAAGCCTTCTCCATATATCTTGAGAAAAATATATCTGGAGTTTTTCATCTGTACTAGTCTTTAGAAGATGTATGCAACTATAACAGTCAAAATATGTAGAATCATACTCAAGGCAGGGTTTGGCAAAATGCCCTCAGTAAGAATCGATGGCTGAATAATGAACATGCTTTCCTAAATGTATTCAGTAATGCATTACATGCATAACAATAAATAAAAGATCAATTATTTAGAACACCTCCTGAAAGACTCATGAGAAACAACTGCGCTGTATTGTCATTCAATTGCAAGCTTGATTTTGCATTTATTTCTGCGATCACGAAATGCTGGACAGCCTGAATATCAACACAATCACAATCTTTTCAGAAGCCCAATTTCATTAAATATTTGACTTAATTTTATTTACTTTTACTTTATTTTAACTTACTATTAAAATATTTTTAGCTGTTTAAGATTGTTTACGATTCAATTTGATTTCAGTTTTTGCAGGATTAGGAGATGCCCTTAGTTTTTTTTTTTTTTGTTTAACAGTTTCTCTGTTCTGAATATTAATTAGCCTTAATATTTTTGTGAACGTTTTTAACTATGTCTTAGTTATGCAAAAACAAGACATAATATTGTTCCTTTTTACGGTGTTCCTACTAAACCAATGACTTGATTGCTTTTCTATTGACTCTCTAATTCCACAGAATAAATCATATAAATTAAATTAGATGTCCAGAATTTAACATATTTATGTGATGTGAATTAGACATGTCCACATTTTCATCAGTTAAAAATACAGCACTGTCAGGGGAATGGCTATGTAAGGCAGTGGGGTCCATGACCTTTTGGTAGTACCTGTACAGGCTCAATCCAATGGGAAGATCAGGCCTGATTAAGATTTCCCAGTAATAGACAGGCCTTGTTAAACTCTGGGTTTCTTAGTGTGTGTCTACACTCTAATGGCTTCTCTTATAGCTGCGTGCCTGGAAACCAGAAGGCACTTAAATAATAAGGAAATATCAACAAATAAATGTCTGTTTTATTTGATTTGGAGAGAAGTAGGCCTAGGGCTATAAAATCATGGGTCGTTGATTAAATATAAGCAATAAATATAGTAAAACAGAAGAGTACACAAGTAAAACAAATGAGTTTAAAATGCTTAGCTATTACAGCAACAATGTACATAAAAAAAAAAAACTATTATACATTATGGATTGTGACACTTATTAAAGAGGGTCTCACTTAAATGAGTGCAATTGTAAATGAGAACTACGGTCATCCTGTATTTGTACCTCCATTTAAATTGTGATACTACAGAGCAGTAGTAGAAATGAGAAAAAAATAGAGTTCTTAAAGAGTGAACATTAAAAAACACTACAAATCTCTCCTGCTCACTTCAAACAGCTTCTGTATTCACTTTTATACACATTAAAATAAACCTCTATCAAGCGTGTTTGAGGTATTATTGGAAATCTATTGGCAAGACAGAGTTAAATCCTTCCCTACGTGATTTCGCTGAGTTTGTTTGTGATTGTTGCGGACAAAAAAGCTTGATTTTGCTGCAGATTTTTTTCAAAATTTGCAATGAACTTCCGAATATTGCAGCGTTTGCATGTTTTCTTCATGTCCATTTCTCCGTGGGCAAAATTGTGAAATCCTGGAGGGACTGATAAGTGCACTGTAATGTGGCATCAGAGCAATACGTGACTTGTGTATGGATTAGGAACTGGCAAACACCGCCAGTTCCACTCAGATAACCCATGTCTTACTGTAACTCCATCAATTCTGAGTAATGCTGGATTGAATAACCACGTGTAAACATTACACATGAATGAGTTTAGGACATTCTGTATTTTGTTACATTTACATTTATTCATTTAGCAGAGGCTTTTATCCAAAGCGACTTACAAGTACACACTCACACACCAATGGTAGCAGAGCTGCCATGCAAGGTGCTAGCTTGCCATCGGGGGCAACTTAAGGTTCAGTGTCTTGCCCAAGGACACTTCAGCATGGGATCACCCGGGCCGGGATTCGAACCACCAACCCCACGATTAGTGGATTAGTGGACAACCCGCTCTACCGACTGAGCCACAGCCGCCCTTTGTTAAACTAAATACTCAATACTGTGAGTCTGCAGAGTGAAAAAAGTATTATTACTAATGCATTAGAGATAAAACAAGCAAAAGGGTGCAACCGAGGTTTCTGTGCAACAGTACCAAGCTGCTCTGTTTGGATTAATAATGTTGCACTGCATGTCAGTCAGGATCTGGGAGTTCGAGAAGTAGCTTCACTTCATGTTATGCTCAAACACTTTGCTATTATTTATATTGGGAAAAATGTGAGCATTTATTTGGGATTAATTATATTTTATTTGGAATTATACCACTCACAAGAACACAACTACACATATAGTATTTCTACTTCTTTCCTTGCTATTAGCTCCTTAACCCTTATGTTGTTATTCATTCTGACAGGTAGCATAACATTCATTTGCCCATTCATTCATCTTCAATAACTGCTTTGTCCTGGATCCAGAGCCTATCCCAGGAATACTTGGAATGAAGAACGACGCACACACCCTGGTTGGGATGCCAGTCTATTTCAATGCATCATGAACACATACTTTCACACACATTCATACCTAGAGGCAATCTACTATAGCTACATGATGAAGTGGTATGTTGAACACAGCACTCGACATGTCTACATGCTATATGTCTACCCATGTGACATGAACATGGAATATAAACAAGCAAATGTGAATTTTGGAAAAATGTTTGACAGCCATATTCAACAAGATATCGAACTTGGTCATGGTAAATAAGGCATCTTGTTATCCTGCTTTAACACTATTATGGCCATTATCTCAGGAAACAAAGCTATAATTACAGATTTATAATAATTCACAGATGAAAAAGTGTAATGAAGCAAAAAAAGTCAAATTCAACAGAACGCAGAAAGTTTGATGACTCATATAAAGAAACTATAATTACAAGTGCGCACAGCAGTGTCGAATTGTCGTATTTGTATAAATTGGACATATATAAACACACTACGGTGTTACAGTAATTCAACACTGGGAATTTTGATTTTAATCTACAATATCTTTACAGTAGATAAAAAATAAAAGATCTGTATGCACAGTGTGCTGGTGCTGGAACAAATGACTGCAGCACTTCACATATTCACCACTGGATGTCAGTAGCTCAAGCTAGAGAGAGCAAATGAGCTTGCCTCCTCCTCCACCTCTGCTTTACTGTGACTTCTCTTGGCAGACAGCTCTGCACAGCAACAACCCACCCCACATCTCATATATTTCCACTAGACCGGGTGTACCCGAGTTTTCTCTTTCTATTATCCCAAATCATAAGATCCATGCTGCCTTTTAAGTCATACTGAAAGTGAAATGTAATCCATGTACCTACTAGTTAAATTCACAATGAATTTAGTGAAGCATGTCATTTATGGAGTAAAGGTAAGTTGGGAAATTTATAAGCTACGGGGTGATTAAAGGCTGAAAGGTAATTTCAGATGATGAAATGTTCTATCATAAAAATCACCAAAATACTTGTACCACCGACACCAAGATCATTTCCCAAACCACCAGAGTAGCAAAGAGCACCACTGTAAATGCAGGCTAAACCAATACATATGTTATATCCACTCAGTGAGTCATACATATGTATCAGATGGAAATAGAGACACAGAGGGATTTAGGATAAAGCTCAGCATCTCTCCTTCGGTGTCTCTGCAGTAAACCTCTTCATGAAATTCACATTCTGTCCTTACAAGGTGCTGAGAAAGTCCGTCATCAAACTATTCTCCACAGACACCCCGATCAGACGCCACAACAAACTGAAAAATGATTTATGGACACGGGCAGGCTTGAGTGACACAACCGCGATGAATAATTGCTGGTGGCAGCTCACTCTTCTTCTAGCTATATCCACATACACACACTGATGGCTAATTATGCTGGAAATGCCACAGGACTATTTAAACCAAAATTATAATTAAATTACAGTCATGTGAAAAAATAAGTACACCCCATGGAAATTGTGGACTTTTTTGACATATTTGGACAAGCAAACATTTGATCATCTTTGAGAGAGTGCATATTAATAAAGTTGGTATACTTGAACAAAACCACAAGGAAAAATAGCCTTTTCAATTATTTATTCAACAGAAATACCAGTTGATGTGATATTCTTCTTTGGGAAAAAGTAAGTACACCCATGGCCTCAGAATCTAGTATTACCCCCTTTAGCAGAAATCCCTTCTTGTATGCATTTTGCATAACTGTCCACCAGTCTCTGACATCGGCTTGCTGGAATTTTTGACCACTCGTCCATGCAATATTCTTTCAGGTGCAAGATGTCTTGCAGGGTTTTCCGGCATGTACTGCCCATTTCAAATCCCCCTACAACACTTCAATGGGATTCAAAACCGGGCTTTGACTCGGCCATTCCATAACCCTCTATTTCTTCTTTTTGAGCCATTCCTTGGTGGATTTGCTCGTGCACTTTGGATCATTATCCATTATGAAAGGTTCAACTTCGGTTCAACTTCAACTTTCTGACAGATGGTCTCACGTTATCTTCAAACACTCTTTGATATGATGCAGAATTCATAGTTGTATCAATGAATGCAAGCTCTCCGGTCCCTGAGGCAGGGAAGCAACCCCAAACCATAACATTTCCACCACCGTGCTTCACAGTTGGTTTTTACTGTGGCCCAACTATTCTATCTTTGATTTGTCTGTCCAGAGCACATTATTTCAAAAGGCCTTGTCTTTGCCAATAGGCTCATTGGCAAACGGTCGTCTTGAAAAGGCTTTTAACCTGGCATGCTTCACATGCAGGTCAAATTTGAGCAATCTCTTTCTGATTGTAGAAGCATGTACTTTGACACCAACAGTTGCCAGACTTACTAGCAGATGAAAGCCTGTGATGGAATTTTGGGGTTCTTGGAGACTTGTTTTTTCATCAGATGGTCTGCTCTTGGACTGAATTTGCAGGGACGTCGTTTGAAATCTTCGCCATTTGTAGATGATTTTCCTTAAAGTTGAATAATGTATTTCAAATAATTTGGAAAATATTTTAAATCCCTTACCAAAGTCATAGGCATTCGAAACCTTTTTTTTCTGAAGGCCTTACAGATCTCCTCAATAACAAAGGGAACACCAGACACTATATATGAGAGGGATATAAATAAGACTCCCTACACAGGTTCTAATCACTGCCACCTGATCTTGAACGTTCTAATTTTATGGATTTGAAGGTGTGATAAATATAAGGGTGCACTTACTTTTCAATGTGGCTAATCTGTTTGTGTTTGTTAATTTAAATTGTGGAAATTACTTCAAAATGTAAATTTTATGTGTCATTTGATGAATATATCAACTTTATTAATAGGCACTGTCTTAAAGAGGATCAAATGTCTGCTTGTCAAAAATATGTCAAAAAAGCCATATTTTCACATGACTGTAATAAAAGTGGCATTTAAGTGATTTAGATTCAAAATTTGCTGGATTATAAATATTTTAACACTGAAGATAAACAATACAATCAATCAATCAATTAATTAACTAATTAATCTAATCGCATCTTGCATGATCGATGACCAGGTCAATCAACACCAAGAGTGTTTCTCAAGTGTTTTCAGTTTATATTACAGTCTCCATGAAGTGCCTTAAAATGTGCAGCGTTATCTGATGTGTTGACGAAGTCAGGGCAGGACATATCGAGTGGCTTCTACCCCTTTTAAGCCTTTTTAGCATTTAGCCTACCTCACACATGGGCTACATTGTACTTGTTCGGGGCGGGACACTTCAGATTGCAGAGAGCATTTGATTGGACAAAAAATTTGATGAGAAACTGAAGTGAGGTCATCAAAATTGTTGATCTATATCAGTGGTAGAATGACTGTGAATTCTAAATCTTCTAAATGTGAAGTTTGTCATTGTGTTTGGAGCTCACTAGCTTATAGATAACCTTAAGGCTAACATATTCATACTAAAAGCCACAAAACTTCATTTTTGATTTCATCAGGACTTTAAGTGCATCTCACTGAAAAGATCCCCTTCCATTTTCATTAAGCCACACCAGAATTTTAAACACTTCCGGCAATCATGGAATGATGGTGGCTTTGAAAGTCTTTTAAATTTGTAAAACGCTGATATGGTTTACATCACCTCCTGTTTTCACTGACAGCCTGTCAGATAGAAAAGAATTTCTGGCAGGATGATTAAAATGAATAATGACATACAGCTACCAATAGAGCCACACTTTATATTCGCATGGCAGCATATGATTGTAGTTTCTTATGAATAATTTCATGATGCAGCGATATGAACATGTATTCATATAGGACTCAAAAATCAGGGATTGCAAAGAAAAACATCTCTGTGTTAATAACCTTCCCACATGCAAGAGTTTTATCATAGTGATATTTTATTAAACATACCAATGAGTTCCTGTGAGGACAACAGCATAAGTGATATTTTTAAAAAGTGTTTGAAGCGGTTTTTGCTGTGAGTCATTATATAAAAGATTGTGGGATGTACACAGAAAGTATGGAGACTAAACTCTCTGTCACGTTACAAAGTGATTTCAGCGTGGACAAAAGCAAAGATGAGACAAGGAACGCAGTGCAAACAGTGGCCTATATCAAGGATGTAACCATGGTATGGACATTGGGGGCTCCAATGAACTCGGCGGAGGGATATGCGCGTGAATGTATCATTAATGGTCAAAAACCGGAACTGACGCTAGCCTAGCCTAACTTCATGGTTGTGCAAATATCAACAGTTAATTGACGTTGTTGAGAACAAACCAAGCCATGGTATGACGCCTTCTATACTAAGATAAAGTTACCTACTATTAAGGTATCTAGTTACTTACTGTCTGAATAAAAGCTCATATGTTCTGCTGCACTTTTCTACACTTGCCCGCTGTCTCCATTTCTTACAGACTGAGCTGATAAAATACATCAACAAACTTGTGTTCAGTATGGGCACAACCAAGTGTACA
>JAFFST010051511.1:8061-19463 GCA_022414735.1 Noturus placidus | reverse complement strand
TATATATATATTGAGCAAAAAAATTCTGCTTCATTGAATTCCATCCCAGAACCATCCATCCATCCATCTTCTATACCGCTTATCCTTCCTTCAGGGTCACAGGGAACCTGGAGCCTATCCCAGGGACCATCGGGCACGAGGCAGGGTAATTAGGAGATTCCAGTCAACTGAAATAAATCTTCAAACACAAAAGACCCACTCCGCCTTTGAATGGGAACCAAGGTCACCTTGATGGACATGTATTTCTGATGTACTTCTGATGTTATTCATGCCAGGATCCCCCTTTCCCTCTACCAATCTTTGCAAGATATCCATCCATCTATCGTCTATACTGCTTATATTTTCAGGGTCACGGGGAACCTGGAGCCTATCCCAGGAGGCACCGGGCACAAGGCGGTGTACACCCTGGACAGGGTGCCAATCCATCACAGGGCATACCCATTCATACACTATAGACACTTTGGACATGCCAATCAGCTCCACACACAGGTCCATGGTGGGAATCGTACCCCCGACCCTGGTGGTGTGAGGCAAACTAAGCCACCGTGCGCCCATCCCAGAACCATGAGTGGTAAAAGTTAAAACTTCATTTGTTTTCCTGGATCTGCGGGATCCAAGCATGTGTAACATTATTATATTTTGTAGACAGGATGAGGGAGTGTCTTAAGGCCAATGTATTGTTCAAAAATAAGAGTGAAGGATAATAAAAATGTATAAGCTATGAGTAAGAGTATAAACACAGTAAGCATTCATTAAGAAGAGAAAATAAACTGTGAATAACGTTAACTTTAACTCAAAATACAAAGGAAAAAAACATTCAAACACGTTTTTTTCTTCATTGCAAATGTGCAACACACCAGTAAATAAACAAATATTCAAATAAAGTTTTGTGATGGCCAGCGCAGTGAGAACCAATGCAATCCCACAGCACCAGGGTGCCGAGTTTGACCCTGAGCTCAGGTTACTGTTGGGAGTTTTGCATGTTCTCCCAGTATCTGTGTGGGCTTTCTCCCGGTGGTTTCTCTCACTTCCAAAAAAACCTCCTGGTCAGTGGTGTGTGTACTGTATGTGTGAATGTGTGTGTGCATGGTGCCCAGTAATGGCATGGCATCCCATTCTTGGTGTATTTCTGCCCTGTTCCCAGTGTTAATATTTACTTTAGTTGATTGGAGACTCCATTACCAAGATTATATCACAGCTCATTTTTGTGTCTTGTGCTCATTCATGATTAAATCTGGGTATTTAAGTAAGTTTTATGCATCACTTAACTTTTTTATTCAGCACTTTAGGCATGTGTAGTATGAGCTGCTATCTGCCACTCCTTATCGCTCAAATTCTCCAACATGATTTGCTATGAAGGCCGATGACACTTCAGGCCCTAATTGCCCTGCAAGCTGCCGTGACAAATTAGCACCTACATAGTGTGAAATGAAAGCACAAGTCACTTACACACTTGTACACACAAATACAATTTGATGAGATCTGGAAGTAGAAATGAATGAAGGTGTAGCCCCCTATCTAACCATTATGATTAAGCTGAATTGAGCTGCGAAAAGAATAGAGCAACTCATGGCCATGCACAAAAAAAAAAAAAATAATTTATGCACTGCTGGAAATAACTCTTTTTGGGGCATGGTGACACACACATGGTGACAGGAAAGGATGATGTTAACATGGGTCAGTATCCAGCAGTGTATGCCTCTGGTGTTACACATGTCAGTGTTGGCATTCATACCCTCTGAAAAAAGCACTTTATTTCACAGGGTTCCATTTCTTTCCACAGTCCAAATAATAGCTCAGTGTGAGCCCGGGTTAGAATATTCTACACTACATGGACAAAAGTTTGTGGACACCTGACTATAACACTCATACATGCTTTTGAACATCCTGTTCCATATTTAGTCCTCACTTTGCTCTTTCAATAACATCCATTCTTCCGGGAAGGATTGTCATTAGATTTAGGAGATTTTGGCTGTGGGGATTTGTGCTCATTCAGCCACAAGAGCATTAGTGAGATAGGCACTGATCTGAGGCGAGAAAGCCAGGGTGCAGACTGTGTGAAATGAGATGCACTTGATACAAACTAAAAATGCTTCAGAAACACCATGGGTGCTGACTGACATGGTTTCTCATTGACCATGCAAGATTAATTGTAACTACACTACATAGCCAAAGACTTGTTCAGTTCCCAAAGATGTTCAGTGTGGTTGAGGTCAGGGCTCTGTTCAGGCCACTCAAGTTCTTCACTCCAACATTGGCGAACCATGTCTTCATTGCCTTCACTTTGTGCACAGGGGCGTTGTCATGCTGGAACAGGTTTGTGACCCTTGGTTGTAATGAGGGGGATTTGTAATACTGTGGAAGTGCAGGAACGGTTTCTAAGAATGTGGGCCAGAGCTTTGGATGGCCTCTGCTGTATACCGTAAAGTAGGGCTACCAGCTGAGAGACAGGTATGGAAGAGTAGAAATGACAGGCAGGTGGTGGGAATTAAAAAAATGGTTGCATGAAATTAAAGGGAAAGTACATGTGAAGTTACCAACGAACAAGGTAGGTCTTTCTCCTAACCTTCAACTGCTAAACTCCATTTTGTGAACATAGACCATTAGGAGTGATAGTCCAAGTTAACTCCAAGTTAAATTAATTCCAGGAGGAACCATCTTACGGTCTTAAATTTGTGACTAGATGTACTCTATGAAGATCAGCACCCAAGAAGCTGGTAGTCATTCTGGGATGAAAAAGATGCTGCACTGAATCTGAAAAAGTGGCCTAAGGACTCCTTGAGAGCATAACCAGTTAAGAATCTTAATTTAAAGTAGTTACTATGTTCACAAACACAGCAAGTGCAATGCAAGTTAACAAGCAATTGAGTACTCCTGCAGTTAAATATTGTAGTGATAAGAAGATAAGGTTTAGACAGAGCAATTGATTGTGATGTGGCCCCAGAGAGAGAACACCGCTAAATTACCATCTTGACCTCAGCAATGAGATTAATGTGAAGATTTAGCACCTTGTGCCCACTTCCCTGGGTGAACTGCCCACAGTACTGAGCCCTGAATCGTCCGATAAAAAGCAGAGACACTAGCCCAGGATCCATGGATAAAACACATAATGAACAATCTGCTTAATTAGAATTTACTATTTATCATCCATGCATCATTTAAAGAGCTAATTACCTGAAAAGGAGAGGAGTGATGAACAAGGTCCACAAATATTAGCTAGGATAGAGAAGAGACTTATAGATATCTATTAAGATTTGAAGAACTTATTTATTTCGGAGATAAGGTGATCCGCTTAGTGAGGAGAATCCAATGTCCAACTCACTTCAGCCAATTATTTTAGTTCTAGGTTTCTATTGGAGAGTGTTATGTGAAATGCACATAGTGCAGTCTGGTGAACTTAAACGCTGGTCAGTGATTCGCTGAAGCACTGGGAAGAGATTGCATACTTCTTAATGGGGGCAGTGGTGGCTTGTCGGTTAAGGCTCTGGGTTACTGATCGGAAAGCCGGGGGCCCTTGAGCAAGGCCCTTAACCCTCTCTGCTCCAGGGGCGCTGTATCATGGCTGACCCTGCGCTCTGAAACCAGCTTCCTGATATGCTGGGGTATGCAAAGAAAATAATTTCACTGTGCATATGTATATGTGACCAATAAAGACTATTTATCCATCCATCCATCCATCCATCCATCCATCCATCCATCCATCCATCCATCCATCTTCAACCGCTTACTCCTTTTCAGGGTCGTTATCATTAAAACAGAGAACATTACACCTGCATGGAAGAATGGAAGAACCAAAACACTTGGCTCATGGATAATAAAGCAAGCAAATGAATATATTCTGAACAGGGTAAAGTTCTACAAAAAAAATTGTGCAGATTATACAACACATAGTGATAAGATGTACTTTTCCAGAGTATCATTATTTCAGAAGCTCAGTATATTTACTCTTAGTATAATTTAGCCTCTAGAATGCCTGTTAGTAACTGTACACTGCTGTTGGTCCACAGTCTTTGTCTAGTTAATTAATGAGACAGGCCAACCTTTTAAAGCCAGCAATTAAAACAATGCTGCATACATCATCTGAGATCCAAACACCCACCATAATCATTTTTTTTCTCAAGGCCAAGAGCTCAGTGCTGCCTGAGTGTTCTCTCTCTCTCTCTCTCTCTCTCTCTCTCTCTCTCACACACACACACACACACACACACACACACACACATCATGTGCACATGATGTTAACAGGGCCCATTGGAGCTGGATGGTGGAGAATTTTTGTATTGGGACCGGAGCATGTTCAACAATCACTTAGGGCTGTGCCATATATAGGGATGTCACGAGAACCGATACTTCGGTATCAACCTTCTTTAAAGGTGATGGTACGTGTTTTTCTGCAGTATCGTTGGAATCGAATGGAGGTATAGAGGTTGCAATTCTTCCAGAACTGAAGGGGGCAGCAAATATGCACAAGTGTTTTAGTCGGTCCACACGTGGTGAAGAAGAACAACAACTACAAGCACACAGGGAAAAACTACATACGTTGAGCTCCACCGCGACTCGTTGAGAGGAAAGGTGGTAAGGAATATGGAAATACTTCGCATTAGAGTCAGACGACAACAAACATATAATTAAGCCGGTGTGTAACCGGTACTATCGTTCATTTCAAACAAAGCGAGGAAACACCTGGAATTTGGCGAAACACCTGAAAGACGTTCCTATATTATGTTTGTTTGAGGCAGCTGCATTGTGGCAGTGAAACCAGTTAACGCTCCTCTCCATGTAATGTTAGTGATAGACAGTTATTAGTTAACAACGCTAACGCATTGCAGTGTTATGAACTACCTCCTAATGGACCGCCATGCATCTCCATTCAGCCCGTGTCCTGTCAGCAACATGTAGCCTAATGTCACTAATAATTATTCACATGTTCTTGCTTTTAATCACGCTTTTTATCCTGTCACCAGATCAGTGAATTTAAACTAATGCTTGCATTCAGAGTTTAAGGTGAGCATGCGTGTGCGCGAGAATGCGCGTTTAGGAGTGCTGCACCACCACTGTAGCCTCCACTCTTTGTCAGACAGTGTTTGACACTCTCTCTCTCTCTCTCTCTCTCTCTCTCTCTCTCTCTCTCTCTCTGACTCTCTCTCTCTGCCAGTATCAGCCAGAGGAGGATGTCCTCCAGAAGAGGTTTTAATTAAATTTCTTTTAATTTTATTTTTATACAACACTGTGGTATCGACTTTGGTATCAAGTATCGTGTACTTTTGGTGGAATCAGTACCAACTACTAGATTTTTGGCATCGTGACATCCCTAGCCATATAGTATAGTTTATGATATACTGATACAATTCCTCCCCATGACAAGGAGGAAACATTAATTAATCTGAGGAAATGTACCATTTTAAGAAAAAATAAGGTATTTTTGATTTTGATGGCCACAATATTTCACACCCTTCAGAAAACTACAAATAAGATTATGGGAACCAAGAGAAGAACCATTAATTGGCACATGATACACAGAAATGGCTGCACCACACACCTTATCATGGAGGCTGATTTGCCTTAATCCAAAAGATGTTGCAAAAAACTCTTGGAAGTTCACAACATGGAGGATCCAACCCACGATCCCTGCACCATGAAGAGAAAAACTTCCAATGTTCTGCATACAGCTGACATGTGGATGTAATACTAGCACTAGTTATGGTATGAATGGCAGGTTCACAATCAGTTAAAAGAAAGCTAGTCCCAAAGGCCAAACCAAAAGATGTAGACGAGCTGGGTCTGGGTGTCACACAGCGCCATCCATCTGTGATAATTTGTGGGCGGCTGTGGCTCAGTCGATAGAGCAGGTTGTCCACTAATCATAGGCAGTTCTATTCATATCCCTCATGACTCCACATGCCGATGTGTCCTTGGGCAAGACAGTGAACCCCAACTTGCTCCCGATTACCATTTACCATAACAGATTCTTCCATAGTGGAAGCCCACCAATAGTCTCAGAAGCATGGGAAACCAAGGCCTGGCTGGCCATCGGGATACAACCAGGAGCATTCTGTGATTGCACAGAGATATGCTGTGTAATGTTTCCCATAACAGAGGAAAGGGAGGGAACGCATAAAGCAGACAGCATAGCCGCTCATGAGACAGAGCAGCCTGTCCTAACGGGCTGGATGCCTCTGTTCTCGTAAACTACAAGCGACTTCTCTATTGCAAAAAGATCCACGTTTGCTTTCCAGAACTGATGTCATATATTGCAGCACATCTGGGTGAAGCCTCCATTCTCCTAGGTGCAGAAGATATCTTGACAGAGCATCTCTTATCTGATTGTTTAACCCTGAAAGGTGAACTGCTCTCAGCGATGGTAGTCGAGAAAGAGACCAAGTAAGACTTTTGTTAGTTAGATACAGGGACTTTAGCGACTTTATGCCACCTTGATGGTTCAAGTTTAACACTGTTGAGATGTTGTCAGACTGAAGGAGCAAATGACGGCCTGTCAGAGCTGGTAAGAAATACTGCAGGGCGAGGAAAACTGCACGAAGCTCCAGGAGATTGATGTGATCCCTGGACTGAGCTGGAGACCATTGGCCATTGGAACACCCCTGGGATTCCACATTTCACCCCACCCGAGGAGGGAAGCATCGGTCGTGACCGCCTCTCGATGAGAGGGAATGTCATGTAGGGGTACACCTGACATTAGAAACTCTCTGTGAGTCCATTGTGTCAATGTCTGAATACAACGGTGTGAGACAACAATCAAGCAATGGCTATGTCTTTCAGAGTTCAACCGTTGGGAGATGCCTGAGGTGGAGCAAGCCCACTGGAATCACAGAAGTGTCAGCAGTCAACATCTCCAAGAGTTGTAACAACGCTCTGTATGGTAAGCTCTTTCCCAGCCGGGAACGAGCAAGGAGCTGTAGAATATTGTCTACATAAGCATGTGATAGGGTGGCAAACATTGCACAGGAGTCCAGTGTCATTCTGATGTAAGTAATGCAATGTGCTGGAATTAAGCAACTTGCTTCGTTCGCTGCAAGACCCAGCTCGTGGACATGCTTCAAAGAGGTGCCCAGAAACGATAAGGAGGTCTCTTAGAGCCTTCTTACAATCATTAGGCAGTTTCACTCGGTGGAGGGATGCCAGAAGTGTGGAGATAAGAGTACCCAGTTCACAGTGGACATCGCCCATAGTCAGAAGGGCAGTTTGGAGGAACTGCGAAACTGAGGGATCAACATCCGCTGATTCTAGTGTATCGGTAGTGGCGAGGAGTAATTGACATGTTCTCTGCATGGGTTATTTCTGTAACTTACAGAATTTTTTTTTTTGTGTCAGTACAGAAAGAAACATATTACATAAGAGACACTTTTCAGACAAAAACATAATGAAGGCTGCTGGGTTTTGCTGCAAAAAAAAAGAAGCAAGTGTGACAGTCAACGTCTCCAGAAGAACTATGTCAGATTCTGCAAGACTCTCAGTCAAACGTACCAGCTCATTTCCTTATAAAACTGCACAAACTGCATCTGGGTCTACTAAAAAAAGCAAAGGGACACCACACCAAATACTGACATTGTTTAGTTCATTACTGTTTACTGCATGTTGTAGTATTTTTCTTTTAAGTAGAAAGATTTAATTTCTTTATTTTGACTTTTGCACAGTACTGTACATGAAACCACAAGGGTATACTTCATGAAAGGGCCTCTACTCAATGCTCTTTTTAAAATGCTATTTACACTATGCCAGTATTTAGTAGACTACCTGACAAGATAACTGTTTTACTAGTTGTTTTAGAATGCAATTTTCTGCCATTCTGGTCCGAGTGCTGAGGAATTCCAGCATTGGTCATTACAATTGCATTCCCCATAGTGTGTGATAATGCTGGCTGACATGCTGCAGATGTGTATGCAGCTTCTGCTTGTGTGAGCTGACAGCTGAAGTGGTGCTACTCTGTCTTCTACGGCCCTCCGCATTCAGATGGAAGAGATGTGTGTCTCATTTTCACCTTGGCACATGGCCAGCCCTCTCCACTATTTCTATGAGCACTGCTGTCTGACATGTAGTATTTACAACAAAGTTTACTTCCATGCTCAGTCCACAATGTATTTTCTTACAGCTGAAAATACAGGTGAATAGTCTTGCAAGAGTTTACAAATGAAATAAATGAGAAATTTTTAATTAAAGCATAAACTGGAAACCATATTTTTTTTCATCAATATCTCAGCTCGTATGATGTCACCACCATATGTCAGATCTGCATCTTTTCCTTTTATCCCCCAATTAAATGTGTCCAGTGATCACTAAGACTCAAGCTATTAATGAACAAGTAACCATTCTTTGTAACACCCAGTCTACACTGATTCACACCACTATGGATGTCTCTCAGCAATGCATCGCATATATCCATCCCCAGCTGTCTCAGAGCAAGGACCGCCAAATTAGATGGACACAGAGAAAAAAGAGCAGGAAACAAAACTGTAGTCTCTCTGACAACAAATTATGTGTGTGGGGGAAATCAGAGAAAAAAGAAAGGCCAATCAAACTGTCCGTCAAAGTGCCAATAATGCTCCTACAGTGCAGACACGTGGCTGCATGAGGACATAAAAAAGTAAGTATATCATATTTCCACAGAATACTGGGTTAAATATTATGTAAACCTTCATTCAGGACCCAACACTAACATACAAAGTATGCAAATAATAATTTGTCACATTCTGCAAACCTCTCAGTGTCACATGGTTGCCAGAGGCTATTTTGCTTGATATTGATGTATAATGCATAACTTGCCCAGTGATAACTAAACATACAGTACTTGGCTGTCACAAAAGGCAGTCTGATGGTTAGTCATGTATAATGAAAAAAATATTTCATTGCATTCCAAAAACAGAACCTCTGGGCTAAAAATTACAGAGAGAACTGAATATAACCTAAATGGCCATTGTAATCGTAATCATCACAATATAAAAGATCAATCAGTACCCATTTTTATTGAGCTCAACAGCCGGATAAACCAGGCTAGAACAAGCATAAGAAATTTATAATTTATCTTACAAATATTCTGTTACTGTATTTAAACCTTCAAACTATAAAAAAAAAAAAAAAAAAACGATGGGTCCAGCTTCTCCTCACTCTTAATTCAGTCAATTCATCTTCTTTACGTATGCTATCCTGGTCAAGGTTTCAGGGGATCCAGAGCTGTCCCAGGATTACTGCTTGTAAATTGGGAACACAGCATGGGTGCCAATCCTTCACAGAGTACCATGCATACACAAATTCACACATTCATTCACACCTAGAGGCAATTTAGTGTAGCCAACCCACCTACTGGCATGAACCCAGAGGAAACCCACATGAAAAAAGAAACTCCACACAGACAGTAACTAGAGCTCAGGACCAGTAGAATCAGAACCTGTGAGGCAGAAATTCTGCCGGGTGCACATTTATCAACCTTATACTACTAACATTTCAGTTAGTTTTACTGTCATTACGTAGTTACTACCCCACAAAGTTGGTACTACAAGAATGTGTGTTTGAAAGGAGATAGGAAAATCAGAGTGATTTGAAGCTGTGGCGTCATTTGGCTGGTTCCCATGCTGACTGCATTTTTTTTTATGGATAAAATGTATGATGTCTTGTTCTTTAATAAATAATAATGTGTAATTGTCGGTAAACTTTTTTTTTAAGCCACAGCAAAATCAACCATTTTGGGCCACAACAATCACAAAAAAAAACCTCTGTGAAATCCTGTATGGACTGGGAAGTACCGTATTTTCTGCACTATAAGGCTTATAAGGCGCAGTCTCAACTACGGAGTCTATTTCTGTACATGACCAATACATAAGACGCACCGTGTTATAAGGCGCATACGGTTGTTACGCCAGCCAAAGTCGCACAACATGTTTACAGATTTTGGAACTCAGTCCACACATAAGGCGCACCGGATTATTAGGTGCATGGCCGATTTTTGAGAAAATTGAAGGCTTTTAGATGCGCCTTATAGTGCGAAAAATACGGTAATCACACCACCCTATCATTCATTATTTCCCTATTAAAGCAAATCCATCATTTTTTTTTTGTCCTTGCTTAATACACTGCTTGCTGGAATAAATGATTCTCATTGTTTTGTTTCAGCATCTGAATGTCCATCATTTCTGAATAATGGACCTGAATATGTATAATTATAGGATACAATTCTATTTAAAAGTCTGGGTCCTGTGAGAGATTCGTGTGTATGGGATTATTCTGCTGACAGTTACTGCTACTCAGCGCAGCCTGTTATTATCATCATTCCATACATAAGTGCAATTCATATTTACTTTTTTTTTTTTAATTTTCCTATCAGATAGAACACTACAGTATTTAATACAACACTAAAGTAGTTACTAACACACAAAGTTACTACAAGAATGCGTGTGGGTAAGGGGATATGAATATCTGACAGTCTTGATACTGTGGAGACATTTGGATGGATTGGAAACTGAAAGAGCCAAAACATTTCCTTTTGGTTCCACATCAGTGGAAGGCCATAAGAATAAGACAAACGTGTGTGTGCATGTGTGTGTGTGCGCATGTGTGTGTATTCTGACTGGTTTAGAGATGAGGATTAATTAAAGGGGCATCAGTTACATGCTGTGCATCTTTAACAGCACTGATCGATCCTCAAGCCTTCTTGATCATCTAATAACCCAAACAAGAGGCCCTCCAGCTGGCTGCCATAACCACACAGTCACACATGCGTGTGTACACATGCTCCATACCTCCAAACACACTCATTTAATCAGCTCCTGTGTGTACACATACTCGTCACCTTCACCCCACGCTCTCGCTCTCTCTCTCTCTCTCTCTCTCTCTCTCTCTCACACACACACACACACACACACACACACACAGAAACCGCATTAAGGATCATGGTAGACAGCCATTTGTAAACAGCAGGTTATCATAAGGTCTTTGTCAGGTGATTACAACCATGATGACACAATTACATTTAACCACACACCACACAGCTGCATTTGCCTGCTTTGTATGGAGGTAGAAAGTGCCTACAATAGTTTTGAAAAGATAATGGCAAGTGAATTTACCCATTTTAGCCAATTTTTATATTTTTCTAAATGGGAAACGAAGGCCTATCTATTAGTAAATTGACTCTTACAGTGTTGAATGTTTGTGTGTGTCCGTCTGGATGTAAAAACACTGTAGGTGATCATATTGCCAGAGGGAGGAAGGAAAAAAAAAGACTGCACTTACAGAAGCATGTAATGCTTATACCATAGATTCTTAGTGTGTTTAGACAGCTTAAGTGCTCTAAATGATGTCCTCTAAATCATGTATGCAGTAGATATACAGTGCCTTGCGAAAGTATTCGGCCCCCTTGAACTGTTCGACCTTTTGCCACGTTTCAGGCCTGAAACATA
>JAFFST010051504.1:73676-83821 GCA_022414735.1 Noturus placidus | reverse complement strand
TTACATTTACATTACATTTATTCATTTAGCAGACACTTTTATCCAAAGCGACTTACAAATGAGACACACTCACACACCAATGGTAGCAGAGCTGCATGCAAGGTGCTAGCTTGCCATCGGGGGCAACTTAGGGTTCAGTGTCTTGCCCAAGGACACTTCGGCATGGGATCACCCGGGCTGGGATTCAAACCGCCAACCCTATGATTAGTGGATTAGTGGACAACACGCTCTACCGACTGAGCCACAGCCGCCATTTTAGCTGCTAAAGTGACCCATGAGGCACAAACTGAAATAAAAGACAGAGCTGTGTCACTGGAGAAAACTGGTGTTTTGGAGATTTGGAAATAAACACTTGATGCGATAGAAAAACTCTTTTTTGGTATAATTAGTTAAAAGTTTGTTTAATTTTTTTTCCTCCTCACTACATTTCTGACCAATGAATGAAATAGATTTGCGGGGACATTTTCAGCCCTACACACCCCTAATTATATGCAGTGTGAAACCACACCACCTCCAGTAGCAAACGAACCGAAAATGTCGTCATTTCACTTTGATTCAGACTCACCAATTGGATTAATAAGTGTGTGGAATACGCAGTGCTCTCTGGTGTCTTTGAATGACGAAGGTTCTTCTACACTTAAATAACGACTGTCCTGCACGTCAGGAGAATTTGGGCGGCTTTTGAAGCTAACATGCCCGTCTAGAAAATCCCAAAAGGTGCACCCTTCCTTCCTTCTTTATCTCAACTGACTATATCTCTCGACTTCGCAGGGCTTCCTGGAACAGCCCGGTTTTCATTTCGGATCTGTTTGGCTTGGATGGAGGCACGATGCTTTTGGGTTCAGCCGAGTTCAACTCTTTGTAGGATCACATCATTACTTAATCAAAGTCTGTTTGCGGCTCTCGGGTTTCATTTTTTTTTTTTTTTTTTTACTATGTGGCCAATTATATATAATTTTTTAGCTTTCTGCTCTTCAAAACCACAACAATAATTATGTAAGGTAGTCAGTCTCATGTCTCGCTTTGATCTCGGCCTAGTCCGTTATCATTTTGTATTTTTGGCCCTTTCTATCTCTAAATGTGTAGTCACCTGGATAGATTTTTTACATTTTTTCCCCTCAAACACAATGGCCACCTTTTACACCGCTCTTCCCACACCCGTCCTCATTCAGTTCCTTCCTGAAACAAATCGGACACATTCCTCCCTGTTCTCCTCGGGATCCCCTGTGTGGCTCTAGTGTTACCCCCGTGCCTCGCCGCAGTCTGAGTCGCCAGTGTGTGAAACTTGAATAAGCTGCTTGGACTTATTTGGGTGTTTTAATGCTAAAGGCCGGTCTCCGTGTAGCTGATCCACCGGCATTGCGGGTGTCTCGAGGCCACGGCGGTGCCAGGTCACAGAGCTCCACCCAGATATCGAGCCTTCCTGAGACTCACCGTGATCCTCCACTCTCACGGCTTCATTCTTAACCATATATTCTCCAGTGCAGCGCCCAGGAGGCGAGCCAATTAGGCCAGACGGATGTCTGTTCTCTGCTACAGACTGATCAGGTCTCGGTTTTAACTAACACACTTAGTTCCTCTGTCCTATTGACACACACGTCAACAAATGCAGTGCTTTGTAAGAGGCTCACCGATTAGCATCAGTGCTAATGGATCAGGCAGATCAGGAATTGGCAGTGCACCATTTAGGCACTCAGCGCTTTAAGCAGTGTTCCTCTGTCTACTGTGTTTACATCTGTACTCAGTGGCCTCTGTGTGAGCACGTCCTGTATCAGGGCTGCTGTAGGAATCCCAGAATTAATTCTGCTCCATTCAGCTAAAGTGTCCAATTCAATAAATAATGTAACCAAAATAAGAAATAAGAAGGTGTGTTGTTACAGCAAAAATAATCAATGATGCAGTGGTGTAATGCTGCACCACCTCGAAGATGATTATTACAATAACAGCAGGTCCTGACTTGTTTTATTGGCGATACTTCAGCAGTTACAACTGTTTATTTATTAAAGAACGACACACCATACTTTAGTGGTTAGCACGTTCGCCTCACACCTCCAGGGTCCGGTGTTCGAGTGCCCCGGGGCCATGTGTGTGCGGAGTTTGCATGTTCTCTCCGTGTGTCGGGGGTTTCCTCCGGGTACTCCGGTTTCCTCCCCAGTCCAAAGACATGCATGGTAGTCTGATTGGCGTGTCTAAAGTGTCCGTAGTGTATGAATGTGAGTGTGTATGTGATTGTGCCCTGTGATGGACTGGCACTCTGTCCAGGGTGTACCCCGCCTTGTGCCTGATACCTCCTGGGATAGGCTCCAGGTTCCCTGTGACCCTGATAAAGGAGTAAGCGGTAGAAGATGGATGGATGGATGGACACGCCATACTTTTTATTCATTTATAGTTGTGGAACATCCGTGAAACAAGTCCGTTCCTGTTTTCACTTACGGTACAGCAGCTATAAACAGTTGTTCCTCCTTATTAGCCTCTGTTTTTTTAATCTCTCGTTTAGATTTGAACTCAAAGAATGCAGCTTGTCATGTTACTGAGAAACTGGAAAGTGCAGAGTCCTCTGAAAGACATTCCCATGGCAGAAACCTCACTGGCATTCGAGACTAGTTTGTACAACGATGGGATATAAACCTCTCCTTAGTGAAAATTATTTTTTAAAACGCTTTTTAAAGCCATAAACCAGCGATATTTGCAATACTGTCACTCCTGACTGAGGTGTGCTGTTACAGAGAACACCTTCTAACCAATCAGATTCGAGAACTCAACAGTGCTGTGGGATAAATTATATAAATAACTTTACTTGGACAGCTAACTGAACCCTCAGACATGTGTTGGATACAAGTCCTGGCAAGCGTTAAAAGTGGAGCAGTTATTTAAAAGCAATCCTCGTTTTAACACAGATATGACTCGCCTTTGAGGCAGGAGCCGTGCTTGAAGGGCACATGTGTTACCGATACCATTTCAGTTATTAAATTAAAGCTAACTTTACAAGCAGTTGTTTTTGGGCAAGGATCCCGAAAGCACTTTAGCACAAAGATCAGTCAAAGATTGTACTGTATCACGCTCTCTCTTTAAGTCTTAAGTAGCTATGATAAAGCCCTGACCTGTTCATGCTCTCTGTCTTTGACGTTTCCAGACTCCAGGAGGCAGGGGGCGCCAGCGTGCAGAGTCTGTCTCTGTCTGAGAGCCACGTGGCCGAGCTGGACGGCGAGACAGTGCGTCTGTTCGGTCCGGGGTCTCTGGAGACTCTAGAGAGAGGCTGGGGGGTGCAGACAGCCAGCGCCGTCACTACCATCGCCTTCCGCTATATCCAGTTCGACAGCATCGTGCCCACTCTGCCACGCATTCGCCTCAAATTCCCCAACCTCACGGTCAGCCAGAGTTCTCTACACCACCTCTCTTATGATCCCTAATGTTCACTGTAGCTCTGTACATGTGTACAGGTTCATATTCTGGGTATGAAGTAAGGACAGTTCTGAAAACCTGGAACTATTATGGGACTTGATGGGACGTTATTAGCTCTCAGTTCTTCCAGAAAGGCTTTCCTGGTGTCTTTGCTGTCACAGTAACCTCTCTCCTCTCCTCTCCTCTCCTCTTCTCTCCTCTCCTCTCCTCTCCTCTCCTCTTCTCTCCTCTCCTCTCCTCTCCTCTCCTCTCCTCTCCTCTCCTCTCCTCTCCTCTTCTCTTCTCTTCTCTTCTATTCTTCCTATTCTTTTATTATTCCTCTCCATTTCCCTTCTGTCATCATTCTCTCCTGTCCTTGTCTCCTCTGTCTCTTTTGTCTTCTCTCCCCATCTCTTCTTCTTTTGTCCTCTACTCTTCCTATTAAATTTCTTTTCCTCTACTTGTCCCTTCTGTCATCATTCACTCCTGTCTTTGTCTCATCTCTTTAACCTCCTTCTCGTCTCTTCTCTCTACTCGTCCTGTCATTTTATGTTCTGTCACCTTTCTTTTCCTCTACTCTTCCTATTCAATTTCACCTCCTCTACGTTTCCCTACTGTCATCATTCTCTTTGATGTCTTTGTCTCCCCTCGTTCCCTCCTTGTCTCCTCTTCTCTCCTCAGCACCTGATCTTTATGGAGACTAATATAACACGGCTGCTGCAGTTAGCAGCTCTAGCGCAGGTAAAGAGGCTGGAGCAGGTGACCATTGATCCGGAAGGAAATCCCGTAGTGAGCCTGACTCTGTGGCGAGCCTTCCTCGTCTACCGATTCAACCACCTGAACCTGCAGAGAATCAACGGCACGGAGGTACACACACCTGCACACACCGGCATCCAAGCACAAACTGCACTACATACGATTGATAGCAGCAGCATCGGCAGAAAAGATAGACAGCGGACAGGCTTATTCATTAAACACTCACACACACACACACACACACACACGAACACACACAGACATTAACTTAGCATTCACAGCTAATGATGTAGTCGTTACCGGCTAATGACTGGATGGCGAGAATGCATTGACTTTTCCCTGCATATTGACAAGACATTTTGTGGTTCCAGTAAATACAGCACATTAAATATGTTTGCTTTGTTGATCTTTTATTTAACATCTTATCCTTTTTTCGTCTGTGTTACCAGGTGACACTGAACGATGTCATGGCGGCCGAGCGCCTTTTTGGGATTCTGGGTCACGTGGCTTCGACGGAAACACCACACTGTCGACTGCTTCTGCTGCTGGAGGAGTCTAGGTGTGTGTTCACGTGTAGCGCACATACAGTCCATGTGTGTGGCGTTCTGGGGAGTCTGTGTTTGCTTTTTCGACATCCAAGTAACAGTTTATTACCCAAAATGCAGTGCAGTGTTTGAGCTAGGTGTCCGCTTGAGTGACTGTGTGGTTGTGGATTGGATTTCGAAGAATGCTTCAAGCATAAATACATTTGTCATTTGTAACAGTTTGTGTGTGTATGTGTGTGTGTGTGTGTGTGTGTGTGTGTGTGGGTGTGCCTATATATTGACCCGTATTTACTCTGGGGCAGGATGGTACCTGCTTGGCATCAGCAGGAGTTCCTCATCCCAGCCAAACCCACCTGTGACTCCATCTGTCAGCTCTGTTCAGTAAAGCTGCTTATGGCACCAGACAGCACTGCAGCGCACAATTAGCCATTAGTTCCTCTGTAGCTTCACAGTGCTGTCACATTTAAGCCGGCGCCTCACGATAACATCTCATAAACCTATCAGGCCTAGTTTTCCGAAACCCATTGGACCCAGACGTCTGAAATTCTCAGCCACACTGGTGCGATGGTGATAAATCTTTTCAAAAGCGATGAATTAGTAAAGGGTATAACCTGTGTATCTATCAAGCATAACCATCTGCTCTAAAAACGTCGTCCCCTCACCAGCCTCTTGGAGATAATAAGACAGAAGAATGCATCTTGGCATGTTATTAAGAATAATATCCGAGTGTTACAGAACTGGAGACTCGTTCCTAAACGTCACCACTTTCTGATGAATTCGGAATCGAGAGTTCAGTAGCGCCGTGGTATAACGGTATAACGGAAGTCTTGCGATCAGCTTCTTGTAGATTTTCCTTTCTGTGGCACCCCGTGAGGCGCCAAAAGACAGTGTGTGTGTGAATGTTTTATAGCTGTATATGAGAGTGTGTACACACATACTGTATGGCAGTGTGATGATGGCATGCTAGTGCTTGTTCAAGGCAGCTGCCATTTTTAGCCCATGAGAGAGAGAGAGAGAGACCTAAACATCTCATGCTCCAGGTAAAACATTCTATCTCCCACGTCTCCTTGCAGATATTCCAGCTTGATCGCCTACACATGAGCTCATATTTCACCATGTACTGTAATGTTCTAGATATCGGTTTCACATTCTACCGTAGCGTCTCCTCGTTCTTTAGAGTAGAGTGGAACCTTGAGTAGAACACCTCCATTTCTTACACACACAGCACACATATCTTTCATATCCTACCTCTGATTGATTCAAACTCTGAGCCACACACACTGTCTCGTACACACACCCGCATTCGTGCCATACCCTGAAGGTAGGCAGCGTGTTGTTGGATCGCTGGCAGAGAGAACCGGAGCCGGCCGGTTCTGTGCTGCCTTTCATCCACCTTATGATAGAACATTACTCATTACTCCTGTTCCTTCCTACTCCTCTACATGTATACATTATATTACGACTGGGGTAATCGTGTTATCTTTCCCACACACACACACACACACACACACACACACACACACTTAGAGTGCTCTTATAGGAAAATAATCTGTGACAGAATTACTTCAATGAAATGAATTATTTTCCTGTACCAGCTATTATTATTATTATTATTATTATTATTATTATTATTATTATTATTATTATTATTAATTTATATTAATTAAAGAGCGACACTTTGCACTTTTGATCAGTTTATAGTTGCATTTGGTCTTGTGGATCGTTCCACTTACTCTATAGCAGCTGTACACTCTCTCTCTCTCTCTCTCTCTCTCTCTCTCTAATAAGTTAATAAGACCAGAAAAACACAGAACCCAGAAATCGGCGGAATCCGAAAGGATTTTCCCACGTCGGAAAATTTACTGATGGTTACAAAGCGCCAACCTCGAAGATTGACTGTCTTTCTCCGTAGGAAGAGGCAGCTGCAGTTCTTGCTGGAGGGCAGAGTTCGCAGGTTCGGTTTGAGCCCTGACGAGCTGAGGGAGAACGGGAAGCTGTTGGGGGAGAGCATGAGCCGCGCACTCTTTAACTACCACAGCAAGGATTCCAGCTCTGAGAGTCCAGAGGTGACACACACACACACACACACACACACACACACACTCTCTCTTTCACACACGCAGTTACTGTAGATACATAGAGCTTGACACTTATTCTGTCTTTCACTATTAACCCACATTATAGTATCATACAGACATACGGTTTATTCTGCGTCACATGACCTTAAGGATACTGTCATACACACACAAGACTAATTCTGCTTCACACTCTGTAAGTAAGTCACTGATGTTTGATCTAGAGTTATTTATTCTGGGCGTGTAGCTTTTAGGGGCGTGGTCCACACTTTGACAGTCAATTTAATGCTCTCTTTAAAAAAAAATTTTTTTTTTAACTAAAATATACACCAGTCAAAAGTTTGTGGACACTCGACTGAAATGTTTCTCATGATCTTAAAAATGTTTTGATCTGGAGCTGTGATCAAATGTTTGAAGTCGGTGTCGTGGACAAAAATCTAATCGTGCCGACATATTCGTTTCTTTCATTCGACTAAAACGAAGATCGTCTTTAGGAATAAATCTTTACTTAAACGGACGACTCGAAGTGAAATATTCCAAAAAGCAGCCACATTTCTTATTAAATAAAGGACGGAATGTTGTCCGTTTTACGTTTATACTGACAGTTAATGTTGAGACTTCTGCAGAACAAGTTCTCATGCAATCTCATGCAATAATGCAGGTCATACTAATGCAGAGAAACTGTGGCGGCTGTGGCTCAGTCGGTAGAGCGGGTTGTCCCTCCAGGGTCCAGGGCTCGAGTCTCGCCGGGGCCATGTGGGCGGCTGTGGCTCAGTCGGTAGAGCGGGTTGTCCACTAATCCACTAATCGTAGGGTTGGTGGTTGGAATCCCGGCCCGGGTGATCCCATGCCGAAGTGTCCTTGGGCAAGACACTGAACCCTAAGTTGCCCCCGATGGCAAGCTAGCACCTTGCATGCAGCTCTGCTACCATTGGTGTGTGTGTGTGCTCTCATTTGTAAGTCGCTTTGGATGAATAAATGTTATATATGATAAATGATGAATAAATGTAAATGTAAATGAAACCTCACAGCCCTCTGTCGTAAAAACTTTCCCATGTTGGAAGACTTGAATCTAGCGATCTAGCCATAGGAAATGATTAAAAAACTGGGAACAAGACACGTGTATGAACCGAAGTTGTAAGAGGACCGAATTATAATGACATCCCAGAGCATAGGATTGGATCTGGAGCCTAATTTGCATAGTATTTGCATAAAACTGAGACGTTCTATTCATATATAGACTCCACATGTATTCGTGTTGTGCTTTTCAGAGGAATGAATTCCTTTCACTGTATATTAGAGTGAAACTTGGGTCTCTCAGTCATTCTGTGTCCAGCTCGTCCATTCTAATCGCAGCTCTAAATGTTCCTCAGGAGAGCAGCAGCGAGGTGTCTGAGCGCAGCTCCGTTGTCGATCAGTACTTGCGAGGACTCCTGCACACGGCGTCCAGCACCAGCGTGAAGAGAGAAGCACTGCACAAGCTCTGGCCCACCATGTTTGTAGAGATGGTGAGGGACTGCGTGCTCGAGACAAGGGACACACCGGCGTACACGCGCGCCTGCCTCGACACGCTCTCCGACGCCAAATGAGAGGGGAGGAGAGCGATGAAACGGAAAGTGTGTGGCGAGAAATTCCTCACGTGGTTTTTTTTTTTTTTCTTCGTCCATTTCCAAACACAGTCTCCTATGGAGATTAGTCAAATGTCGAGATTTTGAACTGACTCTGAGGGACAGACTGACTCTTCTGTGAGACACGTTAACACACACACTTATGCTCTAACTGAGAAAAGGAATGATCTTTGAAGACACAAAACAAAACATGATGCCTGTGATGTTTTTATGCTTGTTCACCCACTCACAAGTGTCCCAGAGGAGCAGTAAAAGTCATACACTAGCGCGTTTTGCTAACGTCGGTCTTCCAAAAGGTGCTGCTAACACAGACACAGTGAAAAATCCAGTCTGGTTCTTTTTCTGTCTGCTGTCTAACTGCGAAACACTAGAAGAGATAAGACAATTTTAGGTTTCAGCATCTCTCTCTCTCTCTCTCTCTCTTTTTCTCTCTCTCTCTCTCTGTCTCTCTCTGTCTCTCTCTCTCTCTCTCTCTCTCTCTCTCTCTCTCTCTCACTCTCTCTCTCTCTCTCTCTCTCTCTCTCTCTCTGTCTCTCTGTCTCACTCTCTCTCTCTGTCTCACTCTCACTCTGTCTCTCTCTCTTTCTTTGTCTCACTTCTCTCTCTCTCTCTCTCCCTCTCTCTCTCCCTCACTCTCTCTCTCCCTCTCTCTCTCTCTCTCTCTCTCTCCCTCACTCTCTCTCTCTCTCTCTGTCTCACTCTCTCTCTCTTTCTCACTTTCTCTCTCTCTCTCTCTCTGTCTCTCTCTCTCTCTTTCTCTCTTTCTCTCTCTCTCTCTCTCTCTGTCTCTCTCTCCCTCTCTCTCTCTCTCTCTCTCTCTCCCTCTCTCTCTCTCTCCCTCTCTCTCTCTCTCCCTCTCTCCCTCTCTCTCTCTCTCTCTCTCTCTCTCTTTATGCTGTCGGATCAGATCCAAATGACTTTTCTTGCACAGAGGTTGTTTTTTTTTTTGCGCTTTTGTTCTTTATTTTACAGGATATTAAAAGAGAATGATGAACTCTTGACTGCTCGGCTGTCTGAGTAATGTAAGAAAACACGGTGCGTTTCCAAAATCAACAGCCACCACCGGAGCCGGCGCACCAGGAGTGGGCTGAATCTGTCAAGGTGGTACTCCGCCTGCACACATCTTTACAGGTTGCTTGGCAGAGCGTGAAAAATGTTCTTTTATTGGTACAAGTTCACAGGAAAGTCTTAGGTGTGTAATTACCAGGGCGAGGAATGTGCAGTAGTTAGCTTCTCATCTGTATAACAGGAGTGTTTTTATTTCAAAATAGGCTCTCTACATATCCTTTAATTACACACACACACACACACACACACACACACACACACAGATACAGATGTTGTATCAGACAGATCACTTTTATACACATAATTACTGTTAATAAAAAAACGAAAGAAGGAAATGTACATGGTTATGTAGATTTATAGTCAAGTGCTCATGGTTCACATCCTTCCAGCATTCAACAGGTCAAGTCACACACTCACTCGGGCTCGATCCGGACATTTTGTAAATGATTTTTCTTTGATATACTGTATGATCCCGTATGTCCTGAAGGCACTGAGGAGAAATGTATAGTGGTCTGGGAAACCTGTCACAAGCTGAAATCTTCTATACACGTTCTCGAAAAGTGACACAACAGAATTAATAATAATTTTAATTTATATAGCGCTTTTTACAATGGTACATTGTCTCAAAGCAGCTTTACAGAAATATCATTTTTTACATTTTTTTACAAGCGACTTACTAATGAGAGCACATT
>JAFFST010051504.1:15573-39557 GCA_022414735.1 Noturus placidus | reverse complement strand
TTTTCTGGTCTGGTGTATTGGAGTAAAAACTAATTTGCTTTTATTGCTCCTGGGCTTTGTATGTTGGTGTGTGTGTGTGTGTGTGTGTGTGTGTGTGTTCACCAAAGCTATGATGGAAAGCTGTCACCACCCCAGTAATGGATCGGCAAGAGAGTGTGTTATGAGCACAGAATGGCTGTTAACCGGGGGGGCCATGTTTTTGATGGTGATGAGTCACCTGTTGCCTCGGGGTGAGAGGGCGTGCCAATTACTGCCTGTTGCTGAGAATAACGTACACACACACACACGGTAAGAGCTCCAGTAGCTGAGGTACCATTTACCCTCAGTCCATGTAATACACGGATGTGTGTATCCAGGGCCTGCTGGTGAATAATACTGCGCTAATAAAAATAAGATTCAATTTTTCCCCATCCACATTGTGCCTGACATCTCAAATCTGATTGGTCAGAAAGTGTGGACTCATTTTATATATAATTTTATACAGCAGTTCAGACTGTAAGACGAATGATAGGTTTATATATAATTTCGCATTCACGGGACGTTAATCTTCAGTGAAATGTTAACACTAAACATGGGGAAGTCTTCAGGACAGAGGAGTTTACGCCTTCTGGTTTGTTTGTTTTTTTGAGCTGGTGAGGGGAACGACTGTTCGTTGTTATAAGGAAAGTCACAACAGGAAGTAACATCTCTCGTGAACGTTCCACAACATTAAATCTAACTATAAACCGTTAAAAAGCACAACGAGTCATTCATTAATAAATGAATAACATTGTAAATGTGTGCAGATTGCTGTGGTGTAAGCAGAATAACGTACTTTTGGACTGTGAAATCTACTTGTATTGGCGAAATTGCGATTGCTCGAGCGGTCTTTAGCAGCGATGTTTGTCGGTAAACGAGACCTTTTAGCTGTACTCATGTTCCACGCATGTGAATCGAAGAGGGCTTTGTCTGAGTGCGTTTTATGATTACGTCACATGACACGTCTCGGCCAGAATCTGCAGAAAATCTGCGGTAATTTCGAGTTTGCTCGATTGTGCGATCGGAAAAACCCTGAAATCCGGGAGGGGCTGACTATGAAAAGATCCATGTAGGAAGTAGCACTATCGGCTGAATCCCTTTTAGCCCAGATGTCCTAGAAGTCGGGTGACGCGACTACATACTGTAGAGTGAAACACTCCCTAGGTCTCCATGTGGGCGAATATTTTGAATCCCGTTTCACTGACACATCCATAAACCCAGCACTGATTGAGAATGTGCACACGAGACATTAGCAGCGTGGATTACGTTCTCAAAATGGCTGTAGAGGAGATACTAGATGTAAATGGTCGAATCGGGACAAGGTACTGTGTAGGACCCTGTGTTCATTCTGAGGGTTCCTTCACACACTATGTTGACTACAACACCCTGATGACTTGAACATGGCCGTATACTTTATTGTCTGATAAACTGCCACACAGATGAATATAGTGTACGCATTCCTCTTTAACCTGGAAATATTCCCGAGATCCAGTTATGATAAAACGCATCAGTGAGTGGATGACACTCAGACAGGCCTGCTCCTGCTCCCTCACGGACTCTCCGTCAGACGCCGCGGCTTTATATTTACATTAATTCATCCGCCAGATGCTTTCATCCAAAGCGACTTATGAGGAAGGCAGAAATTTAATCCAGACATCAATCTGAGTTCAGGGTCTTGCTCAAGGGTCCAACAAGAAGGCAGTCCTGGGATTGAAACGCACAACCTTCCAGCCACCTTAGTTCCTCAGCTCTTTTATACACAGTAGTGATATTAACGTTATAATAGTATTATTCAATTCAATTTTATTTGTATAGCGCTTTTTACAATAGACATTGTCTCAAAGCAGCTTTACAGGAATATAAACACAGTACACACACAGTAAAAGTGATAAATTATCCCAACTGAGCAAGACACTGAGTGGCGACAATGGCAAGGAAAAACTCCCTAAGATGTTTAAGAGGAAGAAACCTTGAGAGGAACCAGACTCAGAAGGGAACCCATCCTCATCTGGGTCACAACAGATATTCTTAAAGAGACAATTATTGATCTATATGTAATCTGTTTGTCTTAGAAGAAGCCTTTGTCCCAGCATTCTGGATTTGGAGCAGATGAGAGCTCCATCCAGAAGTAGGACCTCCGAGACCGATCATGCAGGTCCGGAGAGCAGAAAGGACCAGGATCTCCAACATCTCCATAAACTGTATTATGGCTACACCGACAGTACATAACCAAATTACTATCTCAACCTAATGTTGTTTTTGATTTGACATGTAACTGTAGTTTAGTCGTATCAAAGTACACTAAACACAACCCATACAATGGATTCATCTTTCATTGATTCTTCAGTAACTGCTTTATCCTGGTCAGGGTTGTAGAGGAAAACTGTCCCAGGAAATCTGACGCAAAGTGGGAATAAACAGGGAAAATGGGACGATAAATGAAGATATATGATATAATTTGATCTCAACTCTCTACGACTGTACATGCATACAAACTCCAGTTTGATATCCTTATCAAGTGGAACACCCTGCCATCTCAAACACAGCATCCATCCAATACGGTAAAGTATACAGTAAAATAAGGCTTCAGGACGCATTCGGAATAGGAAGATGTCAAAGAAATAAAGAAATAAAAACATGCCAAATTACAGTATAACTCTCCAGTAACTGAACACGTACTTCTCTAACGTTTTGGACCTAGGGACCGTTTTGACTGCAGAATAAATTTCACAGACCGCTATAATGTAGATTTATTTTATTTTATGAGCATGAATCGGGGCTGCACGGTGGCTTAGTGCTTAACAGATTTGCCTGCGTACCTCCGGGGTTGGGGTTTTGATTCCTGCCTCTAACCTGTTTGCGCAGACCTTGCATTTTCTCCCTGGGCTTCGGGGGCTTCAATTTTCCTTCCCCCAGTCCAAAAACATGCGTTCTAAGCTGACTGGCATCTCTAAATTGTCCGTAGTGTGTGTGAATGTGTGTGAGATTGTGCCCTGCAATGGGTTGGCACTCGGTCCAGACCAAAATCCAACCGTGAGATGGGTGGTCAGCATGGTGGTGTTTCCCCCGCTGTAACCAAATGTAGTTACAGACCCTCTGGCTCTGATTTACGGACCCCGCTTTGAGAAACGCAGCTCTAAGGTACAACTAATGCAAATGTTCCTTCAGAGATACAACAGTCTTTAATGTCTTTAGCAATATGTATCTTACTGTTATTATGAACTTCATTCACATTCCTGCGAGAAAAAAAAAAGCTGATCAATTGTCAATATTTGTTTTTTTCTTCCATTATTAATTGTTTTAGTGCATTGATAATATAATAATTGATAATAGTGTTCACTTACAAAGGTTAAAAGCGTGATCATCTTGTCACAGTGCAGACGTTTTATCTTATTGTTATTTTTTAAGGGGCCGGGGGGGGGACCAGACTTCGTCTCATCAGGATGAGATTAACACTGATTGCAGTTCACAGTTTGAGAGGTTAAATGCCGTCTGAGACTCTTTCTAGTCTTTTACTCCTCTTCATCATTGGCCACCTCGTCCTTTTATACCCTTTTTTGTGTTTAACACATTGAACAGTAATTGTCTTAATTTATGACGTGCTGAGCGCACTCCGAGTCCCCCTGCTAAAAGGATCCTGAGTGGTGCGTCTGGAATGGAGCATATTTCTCCACCTCCCTCCTCCTTTCTCTCCCTGTGAGCTTTTACGACCACGACTCTCCTGTTCCTCAGTCCCTCCATCCTTTTTTCCCTCAAGGACACACAGCACACACGTCCTAAATGATTTCCTGTGTATCTTTTAATCAGGATTTCATTCCATGCTCTTTCTCTCTCTCTCTCTCCCTCCCTCTCTCTCTCTCTCTCTCTCTCTCTCCCTCTCTCTCTCTCCCTCTCTCTCTCTCTCTCTCTCTCTCTCTTTCTTTCTGTCTCTCTCTCTTTCCTCTCTCTCTCCTCTCTCTTTCCTCTCTCTCTCTCTTTCTCTCTCTCTCTCTTTCCTCTCTCTCTCTCTCTCTTTCCTTTCTTTCTCTCTCTCTCTCCTCTCTCTCTCTCTCTCTCCTCTCTCACTCTCTCGCTCTTTCTCTCTCCCTCTCTCTCTCTCTCCTCTCTCTCTCTCCTCTCTCTCGCTCTCTCTCTCTTTCCTCTCTCTCTCTCTCTCTCTCTCTCTTTCTCTCTTTCTCTCCCCTCTCTCTCTCTTTCTTTCTGTCTCTTTCTCTCTCTCTCTTTCCTCTCTCTCTCCTCTCTCTTTCCTCTCTCTCTCTCTTTCTCTCTCTCTCTCTTTCCTCTCTCTCTCTCTCTCTCGCTCTCTCTTTCTTTCTCTCCCTCTCTCCCCTCTCTCTCTTTCTTTCTGTCTCTCTCTCTTTCCTCTCTCTCTCCTCTCTCTCTCTCTCTCTTTCTCTCCCTCTCTCCCCTCTCTCTCTCTTTCTTTCTGTCTCTTTCTCTCTCTCTTTCCTCTCTCTCTCTAACTCTCTCTCTCTTTCTCTCTCTCTCTCGCTTTATCTCTCTCTCTTTCCTCTCTCTCTCCTCTCTCTTTCCTCTCTCTCTCTCTTTCTCTCTCTCTCTCTTTCCTCTCTCTCGCTCTCTCTTTCCTCTCTTTCTCTCTCTCTTTCTCTCCCGTATGTCTCTGTCTTACTTTCTCTCTCATTTCCTCTTGATTTCATATACTGTCCCCTTCTCTCACACCCAACCAGCCCCCCCTCGACCTCCCCACCCGCCTGCCCCATTCCTCCAGCAGTACCTCCTCTCTCAGTATTTGCAGTTCATACTTCTCCCCTTGCTGTGCAGGATGGTTTTTGATGTTCTGCAACTTTTTTGCTACTCATAGACACACAACATCTCGGATCTTATGTCAGTGTGTGAGCGAGCGATGATCGGCACTCAGAGAAAGTGTAGTGGATGAGGACCTGGGACGGTTGTATATTTCTGTGGATAACTGTTGTGCTGAAAGAGCCACTATGCTCTCGGCTTTAGCTCTCCTGCTGCTGCTCTGCCTTCACACACACGTGCTGCCCTGGCCGTCTCAGGTACGTTCATGACCAGTGCGTATCACAGATGCACCCCATGGAGATGTTTTGTAAATTGAGCACCTTCTGTCTGGAGTGTAGAAATGTCTGGGAAATCTTTTTGCATGCCAGTTGCCTCAGACCTATGAATCTGATCCAATATATCCATAGGTAAGAATTACAAATTTGAATATAAAGCCATGGTGTGTACTTTTTTAAAAAATTCATATGGGTTAATATAGTCTAATAGAGATTTCTAACTTCACTGGCATCACATCTGGGACTTTCTTCAGCTTCAGAATTTGTGATCCGCATGTACTACAGTAAATAAGGATTAAAAGTCGTCAGGAGTGCTTTTACAGGAAAATGATCTAGCACGGAGTGGTGGGAAATGTTTTTTTCTTATTATACCACAGATATTTACCAGTGTTAATCTAACAAAAACGCAACCTAAGTATTGGAGGTTTCTCTGCAAAATCTGTACATTGATATAGATTGGAAGTCACTAGTGTGAAACCATTTCAGCTTTGTTGTTCATTACAGTCTATTGTTTCATACTGTCTACTAGCTATAAGCCACTCTGTAGTGCCACTGTCAGGCGCTGTTAAGATTCTACTGCGTTTGACAGAACTTGTAATTGGGAAATCAGAGTTTGGGATTAGATTACAAAGTGGGAAGGCTTGTTTTTTTTTTGTTGTTGTTTTTCCTGTATGCCCAAGATACAAAAGATCATTAACGAGCAACAAGCTAGCCAATGGATATTAGTGATATGAGTCATTTTAACATTCAAGATGTATTTACTTTCTCAAAACCATGAATTCTATGATCAGTGTCATAGATTTCATTTCATGTGTCTGTAGGATTAATCTAAAGCAAATACAACTGTCATTTCATTTAAAAGTATAGACCTTAATAGGACGTCATGCGGGTTGTCTGGTTCCTGTCAAGGGTTCTTCCTCTTGTTGTCTTAGGAAGCTTTCCTGGCTTGTTTAAGATTTAAGGATGTAAATCTACATCTGCATTTCTGTAATCGAATTGAATCGAACCTTCCTACTGTAGGAAAGTGGAGAAGGGTGTTTTCTTTTTATTTCCTAGCTGGAAGTTGGAAATTTCGAGTTACAAGCTATACGAGCATACAAAATGTACCGCCTCTACACTCACGTTGAGGTAAGATTACATAGATTAAGGATTGGTGGCAATGTAGAACCTCACCAGGATTTATTAATCATCACGTTCAGCCTTATTCAGTTATGAGATGGATTATTTTGATCAAAATCTGTGTACTTGTCTTGAAGTCTTGTGAAACATATTCGTTTACTGAATCTCAAAGATGTGGCCTATTGCGCAAAGCTCTTTCAGCTGCATCCTTCTCCTGACCTTGCCCTGTCTTTATTCTGGTTTATGGTGTTACTCAGCAAGCAGATTCCGGTTAGCTGGCTTCAGAAATGGTTTGACCCTCCACGTTGTGAAACTGTCACTACAGCCCACACTCTGACTGATGTACACCAAGCTGAGGGAGGGACACCAAAATGCCATCTCATGGTTTTCTTTCATTCTTTCTTTCTTTTTAAAAAAAACAAAAAACAAAAACTAATCCTCATAAAAAAGATTCATGCTCTCTCCCACACACTCACTCACTCACTCTGTCTGTCTATCTATCCATCTACCCATCTATAAATATATACGTATATATCATTAGCATAGGAGAGAAGGAAACAAATCTTTACAGAGCAGCTTGTATATTCTGAGAAACTTGCTACATAGAGATGACCTTTGAGCTTACGGCAGTTTGCTGTGTGGTTTGTGTCTGAACTTTTGGGAAACCCAACGCCCATAACACCAGTTGGATCAACACTGTTCTGGTTATTTTAGCCGATTTTACTAGCGCTATGTGTTTATGCTGTGATGCTAACCTTGGGGTCATGCCTCAGAACGTGCTTACAAGGGATTGTTACAGTGCTCAGGATCCCCGTGTGTGTATATATGTGTATATATTTGTGTGTGTATATATATATATATATATATATATATGTGTGTGTGTGTGTGTATATGTATATGTATACAGTATATATGTATATATATGAATATAGGTTCAATTCCCACCGTGGCCCTGTGTGTGTGGAGTGTGCATGTTCTCCTTTGCTGCTTAGGTTTCCTCTGGGTACTCCAGAGTCCAAAGTGTCCGTAGTGTGTGAATGTGTGTGTGATTGTGTGCCCTGCGATGGATTATAGGATAGGCTCCAGGTGTCCCCGTGACCCTGAAAAGGATAACCGGCATAGAAGATGGATGGATGCAAAATTGTAGACGCAGTTTTTTACAGATTGGTTAACCTCTGCCCATTTTTACTTCTGAAAGACTCTGCCTCTCTAAGATACTCTTTTTATACCCAATCATATTACTGACCTGTTCTCAATTAACCTCCAGCTGTTTCTTTTTACTAACACTTACTCTTCCAGTCTTTTGTTGCCCCTGTCCCAACTTTTTTGAGACGTGTTGCGGCCAACAAACTCAAAATGACCTTATTTGTTTTCATAAAGAGGTACATTTCCTCAGTTTAAACATTTAATGTTTTCTATGTTCTATTGTGAATAAAATATGGGTATTATATATATATATATATATATATATATATATATATATATATAAATGATGTAAATATAACCCATATGTTATTCACTAATAGAATCCTGCTAACATATAGGCCTCAATGCTGAAAGAGGAGACTTCCTGACGTTGGTCCCCAGAAGCCTTATTAATCAGCATTGATACGGGACTCTGATTTACAGCTTTCCAGTAGTGACTTATGTTTCTCCTGGCAGCGACATGCTTGGCCTACCGTTTTGGATATAACCCCACTGAGTTCTATTTCTTAAGTTACATAGAGTAATGTAAGAGAAGGATTTTAGTTAGTGTGAACAGGGCTCCTGTGAGGAAAGAGCAGAGCTCCTGCTGTTAGCTTGTAAAGCTATATGTGGCTATAGTATAAAGATTCTCAAACTAGCATCCGGGGACCATAAGGGGTCTGTACAGCGACGCCAGGGTCCATGATTTTTTAAAATAATTTGTTACAGCGGTGGAAGTTACAACACATAGTTATTATATGTATTATTGAGGACTTTCCAGGTGTGTAACACAATGGCACTATCTGTATATGTTTAGTTTAAACCACGTTTCCCCCCAGAAACACTAGAAACCATTGGAGAAAAAAACAATCCAGTGGTAGAAATGTCAGTATGGTGTGTGAACTCTGGCTCTGACTGTTCCTCAACCTCACCTACATCACTCCATTCATAATTGGTCTCAACTACAGATACTGTTTTTGTAATCCTGACTCGCAGTTATTATTTTTGTTTGTACATTTTTCTGACATTTTCTGAGGAATTTAGTTTATGAAAATATAAACAGATCAGTAGCCTAATTTAAACCACCGTACATCATGTTTATGAACATGATCTTTGTTTTTATTGGAGCTTCATATCTTATTTTTGACCTCTCACTTGAATTGGATGGTTATAACCCAAACTTACAAAAAAAACAAAACAAAAAAACCCCCAAAAAAACAAGTCCGCCATTAAATAGGGCGGCTGTGGCTCAGTCGGTAGAGCGGGTTGTCCACTAATCCACTAATCGTAGGGTTGGTGGTTGGAATCCCGGCCCGGGTGATCCCATGCCGAAGTGTCCTTGGGCAAGACACTGAACCCTAAGTTGCCCCCAATGGCAAGCTAGCACCTTGCATGCAGCTCTGCTACCATTGGTGTGTGAGTGTGTCTCATTTGTAAGTCGCTTTGGATAAAAGCGTCTGCTAAATTAATAAATGTAAATGTAAATAAAATCAGCTTGGACCAAGTTCAGGAATAAAATAATCTACGGATCCAATAAATAGCAAATGTTATTGATTCTTATTGAGATTCTTATGGACACTCATTGAGTCTAATATGTGAATATTGTTTGATTATATTTATAAAATAAATGTCTACTGAGAAGATCTTTCACGTTCCCTGAATGCAAACAATTGAGAACCCCAGTAGAAGAAGACAATACCTTTAGCTGTAACATGTCGCTGTGTCTGGGATGTCTTTCATTGTGAAGAATGGTATTCTGACACTCATTTGATGTACAACATGTTACATTTTATATTGAAATATATGAGTAATATATGAGTTTCTTCCCAGTTTACAGCAATGCTGATTATTCAATACCACATTTACATTTACATTTATTCATTTAGCAAACGCTTTTATCCAAAGCGACTTACTAATGAGTGCACACTCACACACCAATGGTAGCAGAGCTGCATGCAAGGTGCTAGCTTGCCATCGGGGGCAACTTAGGGTTCAGTGTCTTGCCCAAGGACACTTCGGCATGGGATCACCCGGGCCGGGATTCGAACCACCAACCCCACGATTAGTGGACAACCCGCTCTACCGACTGAGTCACAGGTGCCCAGTGAAATGAACAGTGAAGTGAAGTGACCCAGAATTTAAATCTCAACGTACAGATTAGTCCATTCATCCATGAAATACGTTTGTATCGCCTTAAATAATAAATGCCTACATGCAAAAACATTGATGATAGCAACAGATGTTAGCCGAGTACAAACTGTATCAGAAACGGGTGCTGTCCAGTTCTTCACTAAGAGACCTGTAGTTGATTTCTACGTCCTCATGTGGAGACCACATGCTCTCTCCACACAGACACACACACACACACACACACACACACACACACACACACACACACACACACTGTTATGTCATGACGTGACTCTTTTAAGTGCAGCGAGACATGAGGACGTGCACAAGTCTTTTTTTATTGTCATTCTTGGTATGTTTAATCTTTAGTGACTCTGAAATCAGATATTGTGTTTGGATGAACAAACGTCTGACATTTTTGATCGCTGTTGCATTTTATGCTTATCCTGTTTTATCTTCAGTGACGGACACAGCGCGTGTTCCTTTTCTCATTTGCCAAATGCGTTCCTTCTCACGTTTCTTGAACATCGACCTCCTGATGTTGCAGTGGCTCCTGTTCACCTCTCTGCTCTGTACGGACAAAATCTGCAGCATTGGCAGGAGATCATATGGGATGGGATGGAATAGCTGAGGTTTAGAGCTCCAGTCTGGGCCAAACCACACCGACTTCACCTCCCGGTGGAGTTTCCGAACCAGACTGGAGCAGTAACGGTGGTACTGCGATTCTCAGCAGAGTCCAGACAAGGGTTGTGGAATAACAGGGAAAATCTAAAAGGATTGTGTTTGTTGTAGCTCACCTTCAAAGTGCCATCTGACAGGCCATGTAAAGAGTTATCACATGCTACCTTTGGCTCGCGAGCAGCGTTCTTGTTGAAAGTGGTGTTTTTGGAACCTGTTACTGTAATTCCAACACAGTAATACTGCATATGTTTGTGTTTCCATCTTCTAACACACCTGGCTCAACTCACTAAGTTTGATCATGTCTTGTGTCTAAGAGGGTGGAAAACATTGTGCACTGATTAAAAAACAGTCAAAGAAGCCCTATAATTTGGCAGTAAGAACTCAAAATTTATGGCTCTTGGCTACTGATACAAATCCAAGAACCCCCAAGTTGCCACTGTTAAATCTTTCGCCCTAGATTGCCCTAAGATTGTCTCCCTCAGTACGTTTACATGGACAACAATAATCCGATATGAACCCGATTAAGACAATACTCTCATTACATTTACATACATTCACATTTATTCATTTAACAGACGCTTTTATCCAAAGCGACTTACAAATGAGAGATAAGAAAGTATCATGTAAACAGCCATTTTTTATTACCTTAATCCGATTAAAGTCATACTACAGACATGTGTGAGAGTTTTCATCGCATATTGTGACAGGACACGATCACACACGGCAGCGCTCAACCGTTTTACGGTAAACAGGAGAGCACGGCTGCGTCCGAAATCGCATACTTGCCTACTGTATAGTAGGAAGTGAAATACATGTATATAATAATTTAATAATAATTTATCAGTTTGTATAGCGCTTTTTACAATGGTATATTGTCTCAAAGCAGCTTTACAGAAATATCATTTTACATTTTTACATTTACAAGCGACTTACTAATGAGAACACATTCACACACCAATGGTAGCAGAGCTGCCATGCAAGGTGCTAGCTTGCCATCGGGGGCAACTTAGGGTTCAGTGTCTTGCCCAAGGACACTTCGGCATGGGATCACCCGGGCCGGGATTCCAACCACCAACCCTACGATTAGTGGATTAGTGGACAACCCGCTCTACCCACTGAGCCACAGCCGCCCCAGCTACTGTAGTATATCAGCTACTATGTAAGTAAGTATGCAGTTTGGGACGCACCCCACAGCCTCAAGCAGTCGTATATTTGCACGTACAGCATGACAAATAAATTCTAAATAAAAACACCCAAAACTGTATACGGTCCCATAATCGAAGACCAACTGTACATTGATACGTGAAATTCTGGAGCGGATGGCGTGGTGTGGGGACGTAATGACGTGTGCCGTTAATCGATCTACGTTCTATAACATGTAAAACAGGAACATGAATCTAATATTCTAAAAGTAACTCATGTAAACACCTTAATCAGAATATTGTCTTATTCATTATAAGGTCAGTAATTAGATTACTGCTGTCCATGTAAATGTCACTGTCTCAGCTGTAAGTCACTTTGGATGAAAGCATTTGCCACGAATAAATGATTAAATACGAATGTAATTCAAACCAAATTACCGTGTTATTGTAGTAATGCACTTAATGGTATCTACTTATATAGTGGTTTTTAACCTTAGCGGTTCTACTGCTTTATACTGATTCTCAGTCACTCATTCATACACACACTCACACACCAACCAAATTACTAGGTTATTACATTATGTTAGCTACCACTTTTTACTTATTCACTTTGAGTCACCTTTATTCTGTCTCAGGAACATTGGATGTGAATCCATCCATCCATCCATCCATCTTCAACCGCTTACTCCTTTTTCAGGGTCACGGGGAACCTGGAGCCTATCCCAGGAGGCATCGGGCACAAGGCGGGGTACACCCTGGACAGGGTGCCAGTCCATCGCAGGGCACAATCACATACACACTCACACACCCATTCATACACAACGGACACTTTAGACACGCCAATCAGCCTACCATGCATGTCTTTGGACTGGGGGAGGAAACCGAGGAAACCGGAGAACCCGGAGGAAACCCCCGACGCACGGGGAGAACATGCAAACTCCGCACACACATGGCCCCGGCGGGGCTCGAGTCCTGGACCCTGGAGGTGTGAGGCGAACGTGCTAACCACTAAGCCACCGTGCGCCCCCATTGGATGTGAATACACACAGGAATAGAACCTGAATGGGGTGCCTGTACATCACAGGGCTCTATGGAACACAAGACCCTGGAGCTGTGACGTGGGAACACTATCCACCATGTTGCCTACAAGTTTTTAGTCTAGTCAGTTAGGTTTCCAGCAAGCTCTCTTAGTGCAATCAAAATGCTTTGCAAAGCATTGTATTCCTAGATCTTTCTCGAAATAAATAATAATAAAAAAAAAATCAGTCTAATTGGTCTATGGCCGTAATTTTCAAACCCATGACTACCGTAAGTCCTTTTTTTATTCCTTCCACTCTTGTGTTATATATTTTCCTTGGGTTTTAATCTTCAGACTTGATGGCCATGTTAAGGTCCTTCCTATTATGGAATATTAGGAAGGAAGTTGTTAAAGATCTAAGGAAAGGTCATGAGGTAAGAAAAATGTAAGTACTGCTCAAGTCTTGACCCATGACTCAGTGTATTAGTCCTTAATTAAGGTCTGTGATCACGAGAGACCCATATTTATCAGACTTATCCTTATATTCAACTCTTTTTTAGTGAATAAACAGTGTGTTGCAGTAGAAGGACCTTAGATAAGGGTTGTAAGGATGGTCACAGTCGGCCATCTGCAGCTGCAGTTCCTCTCCATGCACAGCTTATTACAGATGGAAGGAAACAGCAAAGTCAGCTGTTCTTTGATCGGTTAAATGCTTGTAATGAAACAAATGTGGGACTGCACTCTCATTTCTCTTTTATTCCTTCTCCAGTTGGGAGAATATCACAGGGTTATATCATTACCATCTTATATCAAGCTGTCATGGTATAAGTTCAGTTCGGTAATAAACGGTTGGCTGGAATGAACGGTCTTGTGAATGAGTTCAGGTAGTGTGAATATTGTATTTCCAGATGAGCTGATGAGTTCTGGATCCATTACAGTTAGGACTGAACGATCCCGAAATGTTTACTAACTGCTTCCCCCGCTGTTATCACACGTAATATGTGCAATCTTGCAGTCATTTATTTTTCTACCATGCTATGTCTGAATCAAATAGACAGTAATCGTGTAGTTAGTTCGTTAGTTAGTTAGTCAGTTTTATTATTGCCATTATTTCGTGTCTATACGTATGCTGGAATTAAACGTTTTGCCAGAATTTAAATTTAAGATACATAAACATGAACAAAATCACAATTTACGCATTTTAAGGTGTACAGAAACCACACGATTTCTCCATCAAATAAGAGGTGTATAGGTTTTATTTATTACTTATATGAAATGCAGTTGGTGGTTTTTAGCATTTAGCTAATAAATAACAGAATGGATGTGCATAAAGAACTTGCAACACACAATTTTTTTTTTCATGGAATTTAGGCATTTTTACCACGGAATAGTTTTGGACCTCAATTCCTCATGGAATGGACATTCTCTCTGTGGTTGCTGGGACTACGGTTGCAGCGATGGCCTTGAGACCTTTAGTGAACAAACAGACTTCATATTAAACCATAATGAACTTCCCTGTACTTTCACATTGGGACCCAGATGAGGACGGGTTCCCTTCTGAGTCTGGTTCCTCTCAAGATTTCTTCCTCTTAACATCTTAGGGAGTTTTTTCCTCACCACCATCACCACCGGCTCGCTCAATAGGGATAAATTCACACACTTAAAATCTCTATCCTGTGTTTATATATTTCTGCTTTGAGACAACGTCCATTGTTAAAACTGCTATACAAATAATTTACAAAGAATTGAATTGAATTGAGGGTATGCCCGTAATCTAAACTGTACATGCCTATATATCAGTCTGTATTTCCTCAGTGCAGCTTCTGTAGCAGATCCTCTGTTGTGGCCAATAACAAATTCGTTACAAATAAATTATTCAGATGAAGGCAGCTTATCAGACCAGATGTTAGCTACAGGGCTAGAGACATTAGCTCTGAAAGGGGACGACTAGCTGATGACATGGCTTGTTTAACAAAACGTCGATCAGTGTGGAACGGTAGGTTAGTGGTTAACAACTTTACCTCGCCCCTCCAGGTTTGTGGGTTCGAATTCTGCATCCGCCCTGTGCCCCTTGAAAGTCCTGTGTTTCTTTTTTTATTTATAATTTTTTTATTGATTCTTATATTCAGAGTACAACAAAATATATCAATACAGAATCAATATTTTTAACCCAATAACAGCCCCTCCTACCCCACCCAGGAATGTTTACATATGATTCATTTATTTATGATTCATGTACATGTGATTCAATTACATATGTCTCGTATTATTTTCATAAATCCATACAGAATATATATAAAGAAATAAAAAAAAAAAAAAGGGGGGGGGGGGGGGTTAAATGGATAGTATTGACCGTCCACCTCTCCTTAATCTACCTCCAGGGTGCGAACATCCTTGAAGTAGGTAATAAACTGTTGCCATTTCCCCAAAAATGAGTCTCCGCTACCTCTGATGTTGTACTTGATTTTTTCCAGCTTCAAAAAGAACATTAGATCTTTAAGCCAGACTGATATAGAGGGGGGTTGTGAAGAGGTCCAAGACAACTATATTCTGCGCCGAGCGAGCAACGATGCAAAGGCCACAACACTAGCGTGTCTAAGGTTCAGAGGCTGACACTGAGATGAAACACCAAAGATGGTAATTAGAGGACACGCCTCCAAATTAGAGGAAAGTCCTGTGTTTCAAGGAGTTTCCTCCGGGTACTCTAGTTTCCTCCCCCAGTCCAAAGACATTGTCTGTAGTGTGCGTGTGTGTGTGTGTGTGTGTGTGTGTGTGTGTGTGTGTGTGATTGTGACCTGGGATAGGCTCCAGACCCTGTGTAGGATAAACAGTACAGAAAATGGATAGATGAATGCCTGCGTAAAAATTGAAAATAAATAAAATTTAAAAAATGGCGCACTTATATAGCGCTTTTTTATCCAAAGCACTTGGATCCAAAGCGCTTTACACTATGTCTCATTCACCCATTCACACACACACTCACACACCGATGGTAGCAGAGCTGCCATGCAAGGCGCTAACTTGCCATCGGAGGCAACTTAGGGTTCAGTGTCTTGCCCAAGGACACTTCGGCATGGGATCACCCGGGCCGGGATTCGAACCGCCAACCCCACGGTTGGAGGATTAGTGGACAACCCGCTCTACCGACTGAGCTACAGCCGCCCTATATTTTCTAATAGCCGCCTATTTTCTAAAATAGATGTGTCTCATCTATTCAGAGTCCATGGCTCTAGTGAAAAGTGGTAAGGTGAAGCAGCGCTATGAATCACTGCTTCAAATTATTTTTATTTATGTCCATAAATGAAGCATGAAACATTACAAGCTAACCACTCAAATGTGTTATTTGCTGATTTTATCTGGAATTTTATGAATTTGTAATATTTATATGCTGAATAGTGTTTATCGTTGCATTTTTCCTGTTCTTTTTCAACCAGAAACCACAGGGTTGTTACGTTCAAATCTATGTCCGTGAGAGATCCAGAGAGATTGTGCTGACATATAATTAGCACAGATTGTCTTAAACTTGCTAAAGGTGTTACTTCTTTGCGTGATACTTTTGACTAGCTCATTAAACTGAGGCATTTTTATTTGCAGACAACTTGACCAGGCGGTTCAGATATTCCTTATGAGATCTTATGAGTAGAAAACATTCGATGTTTTATGGTTTGACTGTCTTCATATGAAGCTTTTCCACCATGACTGACTGCACAAATAATAAAAATTCTGTAATTCTAATCCAGAAGTATCTCCGATCATTGACCTTTCCTTGCTCGCACATCTGAACCATGAACTCGACCTCCCAGACACAACAAAGAGCCCGTACTCCAGTGAAACGATCGCGCTGTGCCAATCTGATATAAACTTGCACAACCTTCCTTATAGCTACACGTGTTGTAAAGTGTGCCACATCTGAGAATCTCATTTTAATCTCGCCGTGTAGCTGGTGCAGAAAAGTTCAGGATGTGGCTTTTTCTGTAAAAGGCGTCTGGTACTTGGTACTTCAGAGAAGCAAGGAATTTAATTAAAGCAGAACATTTACCGTATTTTCCGCACTATAAGGCGCACCGGATTATAAGGCGTACACGGTTGTTACGCCAACTAAAGCCGCACAACGTTTTAACAGATTGTGGAACTCAGTCCACACATAAGGCGCACCGGATTATTAGGCGCACGGCCAATTTTTGAGAAAATTTCAGGCTTTTAGGTGCGCCTTATAGTGCGGAAAATACGGTATTAACATTTTCACTCAGACATCAAGTATGTCCATATAAACCAGACAAATCAGTTATAAGTGATTGGATTTGAATGTTTTACTGCTCCATCGGAAGACTTTTTAGATTTTATCCATGACTTATATGAGATGCAGGATGAGTGGGCGTAAATAAAGCATGTTTGCAGCCAAAGGAATAAAATCAAGACAACCATTTTCCTTTCACCATCTGAGTTGAGTCTGATTGGACATACAGACACCACTGCTATTTAGTCCAGCACTAACGGTGAGGAATTCACGAGGAGAGTCAAGCTGCCCATGATCAGCGACCAGTCTAACCGTCTCCAGCTGAAAATGGATCTCAGGGAAGGTTTAAATCATTACTTTGGTTCATCGGTAGTTCTTCTGGAGCTTGATGGTGTAACACCACCTACTGAGAGCAGATCGTAGAGAGAGAAATTAAATGCTTTAAGGTCAAACGTGAGCTTCAGCCCTGGGGAGCCTCGGCAAAAGGAGAAACCATTAGAGCTTCTCTCAGACTTTGCGCCATTGAGGCTTGTTTTTTACAAAGAGATGTTTAAATTTTTTGGTGGATTTAATAGCGAAGCAAAAAGAGTCTTCTTTTCACAAATGCTTAGCTATCTTGACCGGTCCGAAAGTGATTCATGTTCTATCATTTTATTTTTATAATAATTTTCTCTCACTGGTTTATATGAATGCATTCATTCTAATACATTATCTTTATCTCTATAGCAACAGCTCTTTTACAGGGTCTTGTACGGTAGACGCTTCACATAAATTGAATAAAAATGCGTTGACATGGTCACGTTTTCCGCGACAAAAGGTTTATTTCGTTTTGTCGCGTAATGACAATGATATTTAGCGTTCTGTTTAGCATTTATGGGAGTCTCCGGTGTAGGCGCTTGACTATTTAGTCCGAGGTCGATTTTAAATCGTCTTGTCAGTTCGGGTTTATTTGTTGCTCTCGTCTCGCTCTTGTGTTTTATGACTGGAAATCATTGTCCAGGAGTGTTGCCAGCCATCAGAGCGTGGGTTTATGTGTTTTAACCACCTCTTAAAGAATATTAAAGCCCTTAAGACCTCATAACTCATGCAACAGAAAAACAAATTTAACCACTAGCATTAAATCCCATTTGGGATTTATATTTGAGGTAAGGTGACGGTGGAACATCAGAGGTAGAGGTTCTGCACTAGAGATTAGAAGGTTAGCTCTCTTAAGTAACATCTTTAAGACTGAAATGCTCAGCTTTGGTATGAATAAAGTTCTCATTCCTGCAGTGAGTTTCAACGTGTCTCAGTGTCTCCTCGGCCTGTCAGTCTTCTATCATTTGTCTGCTTCACGTTACTATTGGTTGCTTTGCTGGACTAAAACCACTACCACTATGTAGTTTTATTGTGAATTAAAATGTTTATTCAGATCATCCACTCTCTTCTGTATGGATTTTTAGCGTGAATATTTATATTTTTATATTTATATTTATATTTATCAGACGCTTTTATCCAAAGCGACTTACAAATGAGACACACTCACACACCAATGGTAGCAGAGCTGCATGCAAGGTGCTAACTTGCCATCGGGGGCAACTTAGGGTTCAGTGTCTTGCCCAAGGACACTTCGACATGGGAACCCGGGCCGGGATTCGAACCACCAACTCCACGATTAGTGGATTAGTGGACAACCCGCTCTACCGACTGAGACACAGCCACCCTATGACATGAATGTGACGTTGTTATTATTCCTGTAACTTCTTGTTTCTCTGAAAGTAGCAGAAGACCGTGTACTTATACTGTACTTATACTTATACTTAGTACTTATATATATTATACTTATATATAGTATTATTATTATACTATTGTACTATATTGTACTATTGTATGTATATTGTACTTATACTTATATATAATACTTATATATATTATACTTATATATAGTACTTATATATATATATATATATATACTTATATACTTATACTTATATATAATACTTATATATAGTACTTATACTTATACTGTACTTGTACTTGTAATTTTGTAGTGTCCTCAAAATTCTTTGATGAGTATGTGTTTTGTTTTGTTTTTTCGAAACTTGATGTCTGTTTCGTCACAGCAAAGATTCCAAAGTATGGGGGGTGGGGGGGCACCTGTGAAGGGGTGGGATATATTGGCAGAAAGTGAATAGTCAGTTGATGAAGCAGGGAAAATGGGCAAGCGTAAGGATCTGAGTGACCGTGACAAAGGCCATAATGTGATGGTTACATGACTGGGTCAGAACATCTCCAAAAGAACAGGTCTTGTTGGATGTTCACGGTATGCAGTGGGTAGTACATACCAAAAGTGGTCCAAGGAAGGACAATCGGTGAACCAGTGAGAGGGACAAGGGTGCCTAAGGCGCATTGATGTGCATAGTGAAGGCTAGCCCATCTGGTCCGATCCCACAGAAGAGCTACTGTAGCTGAAAAAGTGAATGTTGGCTATAATAGAAAGGTGTCCGAACACACAGAGCATCACAGCTTGCTGCGTATGGGGCTGCGTAACCGCAGACCGAAAACTCCAACAATGGGCACATGAGCTGGACCATGGAACTGGAACTGGACCATGGAGCAATCAAAGAAGGTGAACTGGTCTGATGAATTTGTTTTTCTTTTACATCATGTAGACAGACGGGTGCGTGTGTGTCGCTTACCTGGGAAAGAGATTGCACCAGGATGCACTATAGGAAGAAGGAAAGCTGGCGGAGGACGTGTGATGCTCTGGGCGATGCTCTGCTGGGAAACCTTGGGCATTCATGTGGATGTTACTTTGACATGTACCATCTACCTAAAACTGCTGCACACCAAGTACACCCCTTCATCTCAACGCTATTCCCTTATAGCACTGGTGGTCTTTCAGCAGGATAATGCTCCTTGACACACTGCAAAAATTATTCACGAACGGTTTGAGGAACATGACAAAGAGTTCAAGGTGCGTCCAAATTCCACAGATGTCAATCCGACCCAGCGTCTGTGGAATGTGCCGAACAAACAAGTCCAATCCATGGAGGCTCCACCTCGCAACATACAGGACTTAAAGTATCTGCTACAAACACCTTCAGAGGTCTTGTGGAGCCCGTGCCTTGACTCGTCAGAGCTGTTTTGGTGGCAAAACAGTATTAGGCAAACCTACCCAATATTAGGCATGTGGTTTTAATGTTATGGCTGATCTGTGTATCTAAAGTGCAATTTTAACTGTATCTGCATATAGTAAAGCCAAACAAGCAGCTCAAATTCTCTTGATTTTCTGATTTTACTCATCACCAGAGCTTTATTTTCTCCATTATCTGCATTACTGATATCCATCCATCCATCAACCGCTTACTCCTTTTCAGGGTCACTAGGAACTTGGAGCCTATCCCAGGGAGCATCGGGCACAAGGCGGGGTACACCCTGGACAGGGTGCCAGTCCATCACAGGGCACAATCACATATACACTCACACTCACACACTACGGACACTTTAGACACGCCAATCAGCCTAACATGCATGTGTTTGGACTGGGGGAGGAAACCGGAACCACCGTGCGCCCTGCATTACTGATAAATAAATCTAAAGTTAGATAGCAGGCTAAAATAGTTATTTAGCTGATAAAAGTGCTTTCTGTCTGTCTGTAATTCTGTTTGTCTTTCTGTCTTTCACTATATAAATTATTAGATAAAGAATTAAAACTGACTGTTTTTGTACTTCTGAGTAAACCTTTCAAGGCTTTATGCAGAACCGTACAACAAAAGGTTTTCTATTCAGGGTAGGGAGCTTTTAATAAGCAAAGAACCGTATACAATTTAAAAAAAAAAAACTCTCGAGGAAATATTTTAGAGAATATTTTTATACAGGACATCCGTACTATATTTAATAGCTAAATATAGTATTTCTATGTAGTGCCATCTCTATTTCTATCATATGAATTTTTATAGACTATGACCTGTCAGAGTAACTGTGATTCCTTTACGCTCTTGAAATCTTTAAATATCTTTTCCCCACATCAAGCACAGCAAAAGGACTTTCATCATGTGGTGAGAAAATCAGTGGCAGATGCCTCATATGAAACACTCTTTCTGTCTATTTTCTGTTTGTGTCTGACAGAGTCCAGGTTGTGATGAGTTTTTGGGTTCAGAGAAGGTGCTGGATAAATGTGGTGTGTGCGGCGGGGACAACACAGCGTGCCGGCTGGTTTCTGGACTGTTCCAGCACAGCCTATCCAAAGTCGGCTACCACAAGATCGTAGAGATCCCACAGGGAGCCACCAAAATCAACATCACTGAGATGGCCAAGAGCCAAAATTACCTCGGTGAGTGGAGATTTACACACACACACACACATTCAGGTGTGAAGAAAACAGAAACTGCACTTCTGATATAAATGAGCTTGATACAAACTTCTCCATGTCATACTTCGAAAAGATTAAGCAACGTATGTATGAACAATATGATAAACTGCACTGATCTGACATACAGCCTATTCTAATTAACTGTAAATTGATGAAAATAACTACAAATACTGAGTGCATGTGGTGGAATTAAAATAAAACCGCGAGCACGTGAAAGAATCTGTGGTTATTTCTCAAAAGAGTTCACAAAAATCTTTCGTTCTCACTAAAAATCAGATCGTTTCACTCGGACTTAAAAAAATCTGTTTCTGAGATTATAATGGCAGTGTGAGTGTGTGTGAGAGAGAGAGAGAGAGAGAGAGAGAGACAAAAAGGTCGAGAGTCTCCTGCTATATGAGGAGTGACTGGAGGAATGTCAGTGCTTTATTGTTGGAGACATTGCTTTAATGAGAGCCACGTCAAGCCCCAGCAGTGTGTCTGGCTCGCGGCAGACACGACCGTGTACTCTCCTTCCTCTCCTGCCTTAGGGGTCATGGACATAAACAAGCTTTCATTAGTGTCCCCTTTCACCACCGTGAGTTCAGCAGCCACTTCAATTACACTGAAGAATTTTCCAGTACAATCGGGCCACAGTTAAGGCGACGGTGTCAAAGACGGTCAAAAACACAGATGCTGCTGTGGTGGAGTCTCGAACCAAACAGACAATGCAGAAGCTTTTCAGATGTTCAGATCCAATCCGATTCCCATGAAAGGCAGAGAAGAAAAGTCTGCCGGATCAGCGGTTTTGCTCAAAGGTGATGTCCAACCGAGGTTGGAAAATTCTAAAGAATTTTCCCCGGAAAGCTGCATTGCTCTGAAGGCCTTCTGCTGACCGAATTCATTCCTAAATTATGTCTCTGGCGATTTTGCTACATCGTAAAGTTATATGGTCAATACTAGATAACTGGAAGCATAAATAGTCACCGTGTGTCAGAACAAATTACTGAAAAGATCACCGAGACGCCATTGCATCGCTTCGGAGTCAGATCCAAAGAACAGACGCTGCTGCACTAAAATGTCAAATATATATATACAGTAATATTCAATTCCTGCATCACAGAAAGAACTGAGACCGCTAGATGATGCGCTAGGGGCAAATTTCGCAAAGTCATCATAATTAGTTGCGAGGAAACAAACCAGATGTTTGTACACCCATTCCAACAGCTTGCCACAAACTTCCAGTTTTAGAGTGTCATTTATGTTTTCCTGGCAGCTTTGCGGAGCCGCTCTGGACGTTCCATCATTAACGGAAACTGGGCCATCGACCGACCTGGAAAGTACGAAGGAGGAGGGACGATGTTCACTTATAGACGGCCCAATGAGATCAGCAGCACTGCCGGAGAGTCCTTTCTAGCAGAAGGGCCGACCGATGAGATCCTGGACGTCTATGTGAGTGACATTCGCAGGCAAATCTTTATTTGATGTATTCAGAGTTGATTGACGTGCGCAGCCTCACACAGTTTAATGACCTCGCGTTAGTATCGCAAAACTTCATTCATTTGTGTGGACAATTAACAATATAATAAAATGCTAAGTAATAGCATGCGCCGAATCGAGTGCTATTTTAAACGCTGATCGAAAGACGAATAATCAGGGTGGAAGCTATTTTGATAAATTTAACTAAATTTGCAACGTCAGTGTGATGATTACATCTAGAAATATTCATGCAGCAATAACCGGTATTGTCAATATATTAGATTTAGATTAGATTTTTCATCTTTTTTATTTTTTAGTTGAAACATCCACATTTCCTATCTCTGATTTTTTCCCCCTGGGTTAAGTGAAACCTTAAAAACCTTTATTTGTTACGTATACATTAAAGTACCTCGAAATTCTTCTCTTCTTAGAAAGAGATGATACGGCACCAATAGTGGCAGATTGGCAATGTTTGGGCTTGAACCCCTGACCTTCTGAACAGTTACCCAGCATCTTAACCACTGCTTAAAATGGTGTAAAGGCTGTGGTTGACGCACTAGTGAACACCCTTGAATACATTTTACTACTCTGAATGAGACGTCTTATCCGTAAACATAACCCGACTCTGAATTCGAGGAACTTTCCTATAGTATAAGGCCCTGTAGGAGTCATGTGCTGTTTGCTGCTGAGGTGAGGGATACACTAGCAGTATGAAAGGGAAAAAGGTGCTGGCTTTTGTTTTACCAAACGTGAGTATAGTTTGTGAATGGCGAAGTGTGCTTGATCTGAGTGTCAACTCGGCCCACTTTAGATATGTACTGGATTTCGGTACCAGATATAAAATTCAAAATGATTGACCAATTATACTAGTTAAACCTTCATTGTCATAGTACAGTCTTCTACATTGCTTGGCTCAGAAGCACTCGTTTTATAGTGTCTCCTCTCCTCTCATTCAGATGATCTACCAGCAGCCGAATCCTAAAGTGCACTACGAGTACATCCTTCCTTCGGAGAACTCCGTCAGCACGGCTACTACGGCTGAGGAGGGTGAGCTGATCTGATGGTCACACTTCATAACAACAACTAACCTTCTAGTATAATACCGCACACTATAACACTTCATAACAACAACTAACCTTCTAGTATAATACCGCACACTATAACACTTCATAACAACAACTACAGTGGGGGGAAAAAAGTATTCGACCCCCTGCTGATTTTGTACGTTTGCCCACTAATAAAGAAATGATCAGTGTATAATTTTAATGGTGGGTTTATTTGAACAGTGAGGGACAGAATAACAACAAAAACATCCAGAAAAACACATGTAAAAATGTTATAAATTGATTTGCATTTTAATGAGGGAAATAAGTATTTAACCCCCTCTCAATCATAAAGATTTCTGGCTCTCAGGTGTCTTTCATACAGGTAACAAACTGAGATTAGGAACACACTCTTAAAGGGAGTGCTCCTAATATCAGATTGTTACCTGTATAAAAGACACCTGTCCACAGAAGAAATCAATCAATCAGATTCCAAACTCTCCACCATGGCCAAGACCAAAGAGCTCTCCAAGGATGTCAGGGACAAGATTGTAGACCTACAC